>PVKM010011776.1:0-32678 GCA_004027735.1 Carollia perspicillata | reverse complement strand
CCGTATGTAAAACAACTCTTGGAAGATTCAGATGCTCTGGTTTAGACTTCATATAGAGAGACCAATCACATCTACCTCCGAACAAAATTGTAAAATGAACAAAATAAGTCTTTAATGCTGTACCTTTCACTTTCTTCAATTAACATATACTTTTTTTTCTCAATTTTCAATACCTGGTTTATCACACAGACTTCTCTATGGAATTGAGGTCAAAGAAAAAATTTTCAAAAAAACACAAATTATTCCTTATTTGGAGTCAGTTTATTTTGTTGTAGGTTAAGTAGTTCCGATGACATAACAATAACCACACAAACAAGTAGGAATGTGATGAACAAGAACCTGCTAGTACATAAAATATCTGTGCTTACTTTTAAATGTGGCCATGCCTCTCTTGTAGTACCACGTCCATGAGTTTCCTTGCAGGCACTTTTTGGCTACAACAGAAAAAAATCTTTTTAGTTTTTCTGTAAGGCAATAAAGTGTGGTTTGATATTTAGCTGCATCACTCTATGACTTTTGGAAAGACACTTAACCTTTCTAAGCCTCAATTATACAATGGGAAATAATGAAATATAAACATTAGATAGAATAAGGCATGTAATATGAATAATATATGGCAACTTTCAATAAATATTAGCTGTTATGGGAAAAATATAATTTTTAGTTCCATCATTTTCTTAGGAAATCATTCTTTCATCTCAAGATCACATTTAAAGTTGTTGTATAGGCTTCTTTGTTTTTCAAAGCACTTCTACCCATATAATTTTATATTATACTTGGAGAAGACAATCATTGGAAACAACTGCAATTTGCTTGCAGTATAATCACTTTATTCTCTATAGTACTTAGTTATCAAAATAAGACATGTAGATGAAGTTTTAGAATGTCTATTAAAGAACCACCTCATCACAATCACGCAGAAAACTCTTTCAAGCACAAATTCCTTTCCTGCCCACAAATCAACCCAGTCCTAATCTCATGTGGACCATAAGCTGCTGAAGTTCTCGTGAAGACGAATGCTTTAGGGAGACACTTTACACAGTGTGCGGAAAACTGCTCACATTCACGACTGTCCAGTATTAGCAGAATGGCTATGGTGCAGAATCTGGGGAGCGTCTTTAAGCATAGAAAGGATGACTAAACTGGATGAACTAAGATTAAGTCCCCTTTCAACACAGAGGGTCAATTTCAAACCAAGTTTTAAGCACCACCTTTGGATTAGGAACTTGCATAAATATTACACATAATTCATTTAAACAGTCTGCATAAGATGTATTTATCTGAGAAAAAATAAATTCGTAGAGAATATTTTTTTGTCCAAGATGGTATCCCACCCTCAGCTTTCACTCCAAATAAAGTGTTGTTTCTACCACTGTACACCACCGTCCTGGGCACAAAAGCACTTCCTTCTCTTGTTTCTATTTCTCATTAGTAATCTCATCCACTGAGTCTCAAAGGCCTGCATTGTTATCCAGCACTTCTTGAGATAGAATTATAGCATCGCTGCCCCTTCTCTGGCCCCATTTTTAATCAGTCATAACAGCCTATTGACTTCACTTCCAAAATTGTTCTCTCGTATTTCTTTCTCCTTGCCTTCCTAATTCCATAACTTCAGACCAGTTCTATTAACTAATGCATAAGCCGCTTCCCCAGCCAATCCATTATATCCATAACCACCAAATTAACCTTCATAATGAAAAATCTAGAGTAGCTACTTCCTTGATTAAATATACTAAATACTCTCTCACTTCTTACCAAAAACAAACAAACAAACAAAAAACCTAGCCTGGCAGTTTTTGCATTCAAGGATTTTGTGCTAGGGTTTTCATTTGTTTGGGGGGGGGGGGGTCCTTTCACATTAAGCCCTTTCACCAACTGTGATTTCCACCCAAAATGGAACAATGGTTTTCCCATGAACATAGCTCTCACTTCTTGGCTTCTTTTTAAGTCCCCAGGTGTATGTCCACTTGTCTGATTACATCTCCCAGGCAGTGGGAGTTGAGAAATGTGGTGTCGCAGGTACTTAGAAGCAAAAGCAGAGGCAGAAGCAGGACCGAGTGGGGGTGGCAAAGTTTTGAAAAGAAAGGTCACCAACAGTTTAGAAGGAATATTATCAATCAGAATGGGCTAAATAGAAACAGAAAATCCTTGTAGAGAGAAATGGGATAGCTACCTGGCTAGAAGAGAATAAATGTCTAGAGTGGTGTAGAGGATAAAAACTGGACCAATTCCCCAAGTCACACCCTAGGATTTTCACTGGCTGTCTTGACCTCAAACTGGGTGGGGAGAAAGAGGTTAATATCGATATTGTCATACCACTAGCCAGAAGCAGATCCAGCCAGGGTGTGGAATCTAACCAGGCTGTCTGAACATCCAGCCTCCCTTTAATTCGCCAACTCAGTTTAAGAATAGGTGACCCAAATACGTCATTTGATGAAGAGTCTGAGTAAACTGCTTCTGGAACATAATGGCTGTCCAGATAAATAGTTATGCATCACTTGGCAATTTCTAAGCCTTCCTTTTTGTTTAAGATTAAATGAGATACTGCATTGAAAGTCTTCAGTTTTTTAGAAGACATCTAATTGATAAATGTTTAAAGTTACTATTATTAAATTCTACCCATCCCATTCCTGCACAACACAAAATATCCTTTTGTCACCATGGTTTTGTATTTATTTTAAATGCTCTTAAATTAATACCTATATGCCATATATATCATGTAATGTGCTGCATGATTTACTATTATCTTCATTCATTCCATTTGTCAAAGTCCTGCATATCCTGGAGAGCCGATATCATGAGAAAGTCCCATGTCTTTCTTGTGACTTTCTTAAATTTCACCAGTTGGAGTTGATCTCTCTCCCTCTCCTGTTTCTCTCCTTGTGCCTCTCCCTCTTTTTCTCCCTCTCCCCCTGTATGTCTTCCTCTCTCTCTCTTTCTCTCTCTCTCTCTCTCTCTCTCTCTCTCTCTCTCTCTCTCTCGGAGAATTCCGTAGCATTTATCTCAGGCTTTATTGTGGCGTGGCTTCCTCTTTCATTACATTCTAGGATCATATAACCCTAAAGAACAATGCCAGTATACCATTATTCCCTGCAGTACTTTATATAGTAGTTATGTAATAAAAGTTTGTTGAATTGCATATAAATTGTGCATAATTTTTATATAAAAGAGCATTAACATGCTGTGCATCAATAATATCTTACTTTCACAAATAAATCATTGTTTTCTGTTGAGAAAGTACCATATCTTATAACATTTTTGTGTTGGATAGTAGCTGGCACCATAAGAAGAAATAAATATTAGCTGGGTGATACAATGATTGGATGGTGATTATATCCATGAGCACCTAATAGGCTCTTATCACTGGCCTGTAATTACATTCTTTTTCCCAAGTTATTTGGCTTCCCCATATAATAATTTTACACTTCCTCCTCTTAAATCTTCAGCAACTACTCCCCTCTACTCTTCTTATGCTCAGCATCTGTCCTCACTCCCTCTCTCAGAAAATAGAAGCATTCCAAATGTTCATGAATACATCCTTCATTTCCCCATAATTGTGCCCTCAATTCTGCCTTCTTTCCTATTACTGTAGATGAGCTATCTGCACCCCCAAACAATCGCCTTCACCAAGAATTAGATCCTATAGCTCTTCTCTATTCAAAAGCATTGTTCCAGAAATTCTTTCTCTTTCTTGGGATAAAATATCTTTCCCTTTCTACTGGATATAAATATGTTATATTTCTTTCCCCTTCAGAAAAAAACTACTTAGCCCCATTTCTCTTACTGCCTAAGATCTATTTCTCCACCACCCTAAACAGCAAGTTTTTTAAAATTTGTTTCTCTTTAACAAATGCCAATGAGGATTTTATCTTCAACCTTCTTCCAAAACTCTGTAATGTGACATCAGAACTCATTACACTTGATTTCTCCTCCTTGAAACACTTTCAGCCTTTCACTTCATGTGCTCCGACCTCACCTTCTACTCACTGCCACTTATCCACCTCCTTCTCGGGTTACTCACTATCTCTGACTATTGGAGTACAGCAAGTTATTTTTGATTTGTTGTTTTTTTCCTACACCCCACATTGACTCCATTCATTCTGTCAGTGGCACATTTAAAATACATCAATCTCTTACCATCTTCATGCTACAACTCGCCCATGGTACCATCATTTCTCACCTGGATTATTCCCACAGCTATCAAATAAGGGTTTTTGTTTCTATCACATCCCCTAAAATTTACTATCAAATCAGCAGCAAACTAATCCTGAAGGATGCAATAAATTATGTCACTCTTCTGCCCAAAGTTCTTCAATGACTTACTATTCCAATGAAAGTAAAAGCCACAGATCTTACAATGTCTATAAGGTCGGTGTGATCTCTGCCACCTTGCCCCACCCCTGTCCTCTGACCCAATCATTTACCACCTACATCCTTCTGCTTCAGTTATCCTGACCTCCTCATGCCTCTCCCACCCCACAGGCTGCCCTACCCCAGAGCTTCACCTGTCACTCACACAACAGCTTGGCCAGCTCTCTCACATGTTTTAAATCTTTACTCAAACACCATGTTGTAAGTGAATCCATCTTTGGCCACTCTACCCTAGAGCACGCTTCCCATGAGGCTGCTGCTTTTTTCTCCACACCATTTAACACCTGATAACATATTATACCATTGACTTATTTATCGTGTTTACTGACTCTCTCCCCATCTACAATATAAGCTTCAAGAAAGCAAAGTTGGGATTTAGGAAGATGGTGGCCAAGTAGATGGAAGCTGAGTCCACTTGCACTCACCCCCAACTCAGATTCTCGGCTGATCTTCCAACAAGAAAACCTGAATAACCAATGGCATCCTAGCTGATATAAAGTTTTCAGCCAAAGAGTACAGAAGACTCTTCCCAATGATCAGTAAGAAGATTTTATAAGTTGAAGGGGAATACCCCATGTGTGGTACCTGTGGATGTGGAAAGATTGATCAGATCACAGCTTTATGGTTCCCACCCCTCCCAGGGCAGGGGGCCCCAGTCCTGAGAGAGGAGCCCACAGACCCAGGCCAGGAGTGACTTGGGAGCTTGTGCAAGATCACACACAGTGAGCAGCCCATCATCCATAGCTGCAGTGCCAAACACCAACCAGGAGAGTGCCAGAAAGGGAGAGAAAGGGACTCCATCTTCACCTGGGTCCGGTGAAGGCAGGCTGCAATCTACCAGGCCATGAGAGATTTCTAGCTTTGTGGAGAGGTGGTATGGGCAGAAGGCCACACAGTCACTTGGTGCTACAGTAGATGTGCCACAGAAAGTTTTTTTAAGGGGAGCTCAAGCGTACTGGGCAGGGAAGCTGCCTTGCCAACAGAGGGACAAGATTAAAAGTGCAGTTTACTCCCACTGAGTACAGCTGGGTAGGAAGATCAGAAAGTCACACAGCAAATGGATTTCTGGTCCTAGCCCAACATGACCAGCAAGCAGGGGGCTATGCAAAATAGAGAGACAGGACTGTGTCTACTATGAGGGCAGTGGACTGGGAATTAGACAAGCGTTGGCTGCCTGAGATTATTTGCAGCCAGGTAGAACCCCTTCCCTGGCAGAAATCAAACCCCTGGAAAGGGAAGGACTGACTACCCAGATACCACCTCCTGCAGGATTGGTAGGACAGTCTCAAGAACCCCCTGCAGAAATGCATATCTGCAGGAGAAAGGCAGGAAGAATATCTCCAAAAGGACCCATTTTTAACTTGTTCTCAGGGAGACAAAATACACTGGTTCTTATGGCCCTATTCCACTGAGGCCAGCAAAGCAGGGAGATCAGAAATCAGTACAGCAAGGGGTAATCAGGACCCTGCTCAGACTCAGTGCTCACACAGAGCTTCCAACAGATCAAAGAGAGATCTGACCCTCTTACATAGACTGGCCTCTCCCTTGAAACCAACAGCTTGTTCACTAGAAACTGTACATTATTGGAAATAAGTTAAGACAGACCAAGATGAGTGGGGCAAGGGCAAGGGGAACACACACACAATTTTCCCAGAGGACTGAACAGTACCTCCTAGGGAAGACCCAGGGGTCCCACCCTCACAATCGCAGTAGAAGCCCCCTCTAGAGTTAGGTCAAGGTGTTATATGTGATTCTGCTAGAAAGGAGTTGAACTATCTACCCTGGGACCTCAAACTGATAAAAAGCCAGAGGCAGATCCAGAAGACAGAAGGCAAATACCAAAGTCTACGGAGACAAACTCCACCTTGTTCTTTAGAATTTGTGTTATTTTTTTTCCTTACGTATCCCTTTAACATTGTTTTCTTTGAAAGTATTCCAACTAATTCACTATTTTTTGTCTTTTATTTGTCCTCTTTTATATTTTTATATTTTTATTTCATTTTTATTTAAAATCTAGCATAGTAGCTTTCCTTGGCTTAATTCCATTTTGCTTTCTTCCAGCCCTTTCTTATTCTCTTTGTAAATTTTATTTTCCCCCTCTTTATGCCCTGTTCCTATTCCTTACTCTTACCATTTCTGCTCCCTCTATCCTCTCAAAGTCATTCTTTCTACCTTTAGTCAACTCCCAGTCTTCTTTCCTTTCTTATAATATTCTTATTTTCTTTCTACCTCTATTAATTGTGATTTTTTTGGTATGCATATTGTGGTTATTTCTGTTTTTCTTCAGTTGTATTCCTATCTGTTCATTATTTTTTTATTTCAAATTTCAGGTTACTTCCCCATGTCTTACTCCATTTTGCTTTCCTCTGCCTCTTGCTTATTTGAGTTTGGAATTATTTCCCCCTTCTTAGCCTGGCTTCTATTCCTTACTCTTATTATTTATCCTCCCTCTATCCTCTCAAATATTTCTTTACTGTAGAGCTCTCATATTCTCTCCTTTATAACATTCTTATTCTCTTTCTACTTTTATTAATCTTTGCTCATTTGTCATTTGACCCTGTTGTGGTTTATCTTCAAAATTTTGTTCCTTTTGGTTCACTACTTTTTTATTAAAACCACATATTCTTTCTTTTTCTTACTCCATTTTGTGATTGCCCCTTTCTTCACCTTGTTTCTATTCCCTACTCTTATTATTTTTCTTCCCTCCTCCCTCTCAAAATCAGTTTTCTCTCCCTTAGTCATCTAATTCATTTTTTCCTATCTTATAATATTCTTAATCTCTTTCTACCTTTATTAATCTTTGCTCATTTGTTGTTGATATTGCCAATGTGGCAGGGTGTATTTTTGCTGGTGTGGGTTTGGTTTTCTGGGTAGCATTGTTTGTTAATCAATACCTGTACAACACCATATAAGATGTGGCAGGGGTTGGGACTCCAGTCACAAGCTGGAGGGGACCAAGGAATAAGTCACCAGTAATCAAAGCCCAAGTACAATAAGACAACCCACATAAACTGAATAAAGGACAATTCTAGAGCATCCAGAACAGGAATCAAAGAGACTACACCACTGAGTTCCACAGAATCCCTACCACAAAAGACCACTTCATGAAGCCAGGCAGGCAAACCAGGGCAGCTTGAGTTGCAGAAACAAACTAAAAGAGTATTCTAAAATGGGGAAACTAGGAAATTACCCTTAATCAAAAGGAAAGAAGGAATCATCAGAAAGAAAAAGATAATGAAATTGAGGCAAGTAATTTATCAGACGTAGAATTCAAACTAATGATTATAAGGATGCTCAAGGAATTCAGTGGCAATTACAAGAAACTTAGTGGAAACTAAAGCAGCATGAAAAAGGACATATGAGCTATGAATAAGAATCAGGAAGAGATGAAGAATACAGTATATTCTATTATTCTCTACAGGATAGAGTTACAATTTGTCTTATTAATTAAAAATGTAAAGCGAACAGAACTGGATTAGGGATAAATTATCTTAATATTTAGATTCAGTTCTGCTAGTAAAAGTTCTATGATTACTGAACTTCAGTTTCCTGTTGTGAAATATTGGAGTAAAAAACTGAATTTCTCAGAGAATAAACTGAAACAAATAATTCTTTCATATTTTCATTCAAGTACAACAGATATTGTTCAAGTCATTCATGTGAAAGCATTTTGTAAACATGGCAAATCCAATGTAAATATTTTTTTAATTTTTATTGTATTTATTTCCATTATCATTTAGTACCCTGTCTTTTGATACCCCCTTTTTCTTGCAATCACCACACTGTTGTCCATGTCCATGTGTCCTTTTTCCTTTTTGCTCAATCCTTCTACCCTCTACTCTCCACTCCCCCCTTGCTGTTATCCTGCTCTCTGTCTATGAATCTGTCTCTGTTTTCTTTGTTCATTCATTTTGTTCATTAGATTCCATATATAAGTAAAGTTATATGGTATTTGTCTATCTCAGACTGGCTTATTTCACTTAGCATAATTTTCTCCAGTTCCATCTGTGCTGTTGCAAAGGGTAAAACTTTCTTCTTTCTTACAGCTCAGTAGCATTCCATTGTATAACTATCCCACAGTTGTTTTATCCTCTCATCTATTGATGGACACTTGGGCTGCTTCCGTATCTTGGTAATTGTAAATAATGCTGTGATGAACACGGGGGTGCTTGTGTTCTTCAAAATTAGTGTTTTGGATTCTTTTAGGTATATTCCCAGAAGTAGGACCACTGGTCAAAAGGCAGATCCATTTCTGTGGGTTTTATTCCAGGAATGCAAACTCAGTACAACATTCAAAAATCAAAAAATGTAATTTACTACATAAACAAAATAAAGATAAAAACCACATGATCATATTGATAGATTAAGAAAAAGTATTTTATAAAATCCAGCACCCAATTATGATTAAAACTCAGCAAAGTGGGAATAGAGGGAACATAAATAAACAAAATAAAGGCCAAGCATGGCAAACCTACTGCCAGCATCCTATTCAATGTGCAAAAACTACAAGCATTCCCCTTAAGATAGGGAACAACACAGGGACATCCACTCCCACCTCCTTTATTCAACATAGTACTGGAAGCCCTAGCTACAGCAATCAGACAAGAAGAAATAAAAGATATCCAAGTTGGAAAGGCAGAAGTAAAGTTGTCTTTATTTGCAGATGACATGAAATTGTACATAGATAACCCAAAAAATTCCACCAAAAAACTATTTGAACTGATAAATGAATTCAGCAAAGTAGCAGGATACAAAATTAATATCCAGAAAACAGTTGCATTTTTATATGAATGAACTAATAGAAAGAGAAGTTAAGAAAACAACCCCATTCACAATTGCCTCAGTAAGATAAAATACCTAGAAATAAACCTAACCAAGGATGTAAAAGACCTGTACGCAGAAAATTATAAGACACTGAAGAAATTGGAGAAGATACAAGTAAATGGAAGCACATATCATATTCATGAATAGGAAGAATTAACATCATTGAAATGCCCATACCACCTAAAGCAATCCATAGATTCAATACAATTCCTATCAAGATTCCAATGATATATTTCACAGACCTAGAAGAAACATTTTAAAAATGTACATGGAACCACAAAAGGCCCCACATAACAACAATGATCCTGAGAAAGATGAACAAAGTTGGAGAATCACACTATCTAATATCAAGCTATACTACAAGGCCATAGTGATCAAAATGGCATCACACTGACATAAAAACAGACAGATAGATCAATGGAACAGAATAGAGAGCCCAGAAATAAACCCATACCTTTATAGTCAATTAATATTTGACAGAGAAAGTAAGTACATACAATGGGCTAAAGACAGTTTATTCGATAAATAGTATTGGATAAATTAGACAGATATGTGCAGAAAAATTAAACTAGACTGCCTTCTTAAAATGGATCAAAGACTTAAATGTTAGACCTGAAACCATAAAAAAATCCTAGAAGAAAACAGCAAAATCTTGGACATTGCTTGTAGCAATATTTTATCAGATCTATCTCTGCAGGCAAGGGAAATGAAAGAAAAAAATAAACAAATGGGAGTACTATCAAACTAAAAAGTTTTGCACAGTGAAGGAAAACATCAACAAAATAAAAACACAATCCACAGAATGGGAGAATATATTTGCCATTACATAAGGAGTTAATATCCAATATTTATAAAGAACTTACAAAACTCAACACCCTCCAAAAATAATTAAAAAATGGGCAAAGGACCTGAATAAACACTTCTCCAAAGAGGACATACAGATGGCCAGTAGACATATGAAAAGATGCTCGATGTCACTAATCATCAGAGAAATGCAAATTGAAACCACAATGAGTATCATCTTACACCATCAGAATGGCCATCATTCATTAATCTGCAAACAACAGGTGCTGGCAAAGACACGGAGAAAGGGGAACCCCTGGTGCACTATCAGTGGGAGTGCATATTGGTGCAGCCACTGGGGGAAGCAGCGTGGAGATACCTGAAGAAAGGTAAAAAATGTTATTTTCAATAGATAAAGTTTTCTGTTGAATAATTCTGAATGGCAATGTATATCCAAAAATGTTTACAAATATATATACAGCATGACTCCTACGGTACAAGTTGAATCTAAGGCTTTTATTAATGAAATCTTATTTGTCTTTTGAAAATATTCTATAAAACTATGAGAACAAGTGATTTAGGGGGTGTTTTACTCACTAAAATAAAGTTTTATTAAATTGGCGACTTTTTTACTTAGCTAAACTTCCAACTAAACTTAAAAGCCAATGCACATTATTAACGTGACACAAAACAACAAAATAAACTAATGGTTCTCTTAAACTGAAAAATCTGAATTTTGTGTAAACCTATTCTTTTAAGGATCAGATGTATGCCCTTAATTATACACCTGTGGGAAGAATCTAATGGTATGTGAATCTGGCCCATTATTTTCAGACTCCAAACTGAATCAGAAAGACTTATGAGACCATCCTGCTCCCCTTTCCCACTTTTGTATTATTCGGTTCAAACAGGATGGATGTCAGAAATATGTGATAAGTTTATGTAAAAATCAACTCAGTTGAACCAATTTTGCTTTCCTACCTTCCATTATTGTTATGACTTGAAATAACTTTAATGGATTTGAAACAATTCCTTAAGTGATTATATTAAAATTGACTTTTTACAATGACATTTCTACACTAGTGATATGTCTGCTTATGATGCTGTTTAATGTATTATTTACATAGAGAGATAAAAATGTTAAGACCTTTAACTAAAATATTATTAAGTTCTAGAATTGAATTTAAAAAAATGAGGGGAAAAAATTTAAAAGCCCTCTGTGAAATTCACACAAGACTCAAGTAAATAACATTTTCACCAATTTTTTAAGTTTATATCATATAGGTATACTGCATCCATTGCTTTTTTTTAACATGTAACATTATATGAGGCCATTTATTAATCTTTAAAAAGTTGTAAATGTTGCTACTCAAGTTATTAAACAAAATGAAAAATACAGTAAAACTGAATAACCTTGAATACCTTTTTGAAAAGTTGCCAATTAGCAGCTAACAACATTTTCATTAAAGGAGCCACCTATAAACCAGATGAAGAGAAGTTTGAAGTGCTTTATTATGTAGTTAGAAAAAAGATAAGTCTTCATAAGAGAAGGAGTAATTTTTGAGCCCCTGTCCACACTTAAGGTACTAAGGAGGCTTAAAACGGGGCAACGATAGTTTGTCACATTCCCTAGACATCAGGTATCGATAGGTTCCAGGGCAGTGCCACATGACCCTGTACGTACTCAGAAAAAAGTAATGGAAGTGAGCTGAATTTTATGGCTTCTTGAAAAAACAGGTGTTTGATTGCAGACAATAAAGTGCTATTTTCTAAACAGATTTCCTGTCCTTTCCTCCATTTTGGTGACTGTTGTGAGAAAAATAAATCAATATGTAAATATATTACAGTCGTGTGACCAAATACAAGCATCCTTCTGACTGACCAGCAGGAGTGGCAGGCTCCCCAGCTTCTATAACAAAGTAGATGGAATAAATCCAGAAGTGAGCTTTGCTGACACTCTCGAAAGGAAAATAAAGTTAGGGGCTGATTTTTCAGGAAGTTCATTAACCCTAATAGCTAAACAAACAGCATAATTCAAATATCACCTGACTGAAGGACAAGTGTATATGTGTGTGAATAAATAAAGCAATCCAAAGATAACAGACTCAGGTAAACACATGAGATATTCCTGTAGATCACCTTGTAGGTGGGGCCTCAGCATCTCAGAAGCTCTATTCATGGATGGAGATGTGAAGGCAGAGACACAGGTATTACAAAAGGGGGACAAGTAGACTCTCATATGAAACCACATTATCTTTTATAAATTCTTCTATGACCCACAAAGAAGTAATTTTTTTATGTTTTTGTTTCATTAAGAAGAACTTCAGTGTAGAAGGCTTAAAACCATTTCTACCTGTTGAAGAACAATGAATATCATAACTTTGACATCGTGGGATCCAAGTTAATTAAAATAATTTTGCCTTCCCTTTTACTTTGACTTTTCTATTGCCATCCCTGAAGTCTGACAACATTCCCAGATACCCAGGAGAAAATGCTAATTCCTCTTGCATTGACCATGTATATTCCCCAAGGACTTACTTCAGGTTAAACAGAAGACTACAGAAGAAACCTTAAAAAGGAGCTAATTCTACCCATTGTGCCATCCATACATACAAACACTTGCCTCTCCTTTACTACAGGAGCAAGAAAGTCAGTCTATTCATAGCTTTTCCTTGTGAAGGAGAAAAAGAGACATTGCTGAGTAAGAAAACCAGATGATTCCTAGAGTCACAGAGGAAGGCAGGAGTGAAAGGCCTCTGCTCCCTGGGGGTAAGTGCCACCAGGTCACAGAAAGCTTCTCATTCTGTGGCATTCCGAATGATTTGGTCTCCGCCAGAAAATAACAGCTGCTACAACCCAACTGTATCAGACAGACACCCAACTTCGGTGTCTGATGAGCACCCATACACAACAAATTTCCATTCACTTTGTAACCTGCATGGTTCTAGATAGCGAACATAGAAGTGGTTTCAATATATTAGATGGTGCTTTGTCAGACACCCACAAATTAATGAACTATATGATATATGTATATGCATAAACATGTTATATATCTAGATACACACATATAAGTATATCAGATGTTATTCTGGAAATGGTTTAAGACAGCTAAAGGAGCTGTGAATTTCTATTTTTACTTTCATAAGTCTAATTCACCTGCAGACAAAGCTTAGAAACATTTCCATGAAAAAGTTCCTATGAATCACAGAAATAGGAAATATGACTGTTCTTTTATCTGTTTTCTCTCTCGAGTAAGAAAAATAGCAAGCATTTCTGCTATCAAATCTCTATCTTAATAAATAAGGGAGCTGTGTTTTTGTTTGTTTGTTTGCTTTTTAAAATCTTAAGTCCCTAGACCAAGACTAAATCCTTTCCAGGAACTGGCTCCTGGTTTTCTCTGCCAACTAATTCTAAATTCGAATTCTTCCTTCCAAAGACCACAAACATTCTCTGCTAGCCCAGACTCTTTCTCTCACTTTCATGTGCACTGCAGTGAAATGTCCTCCCTGCTGTGCGTCATGCTGGTCTGGTGGCTCCTATCACTGCCACTGCCGAACACGAACACCGTGTGGAAGCTCCTGGGCCACTCTGATGGGCTTGGGTGTCTCCAGTGGTGCTCAAGTGGGTTGTTAAGATCCAGGTTTCTGGGAGCTGGATGATGTCACATTGACACCTGAAGTAACCGTGGTGGGAGCATTTCCACCATGGAAATCAACATATGCCACAAATCAGAGTTTTATGTTTCTTTCTTTTTAGACATCTTTCTTTTTAAAGAATTTTAGAAATTCTTTAAATTTAAGAATTTACCATAACATTCTTAATTGACAAATCTTTCTTCCCAACTGGGACTGTATCAGATTATACTGCCTGTTCTTGAATCAGATTACCTGGGTCCAAAGACCCATTTTACTATGTAACATTGACTAAAGTACTTAACTTTTCCCAAAAGTTTTATCATAATGAGGTAATATTGGCACCCATCTCATAGGGGTCTTGTGGAGATTAAATGAGATAATATATATAAATACATGAATGAACATAGTACCCAGTAAGTGCTAATTGCTATTATTGTTGATGTTATTTGTATTATTTTAATTTTAATTTTTAATAAAATTAATTTCTGCATTCATTCCCCTTCTCACTTGTAGGCAAATCACCACATTTGTCATTCGCCGCATGTAAAAATAGTACTTTTATGCAATTTAATAATAAATCAACCTAGAAGCATGGAATCATGAACACCAGTAAAATTATCAATTTTAGGAAGCAAGAGAATAAGAGGTTATTTCATGTGTGGTTCTCACCTCTCTCTTCCATATCAGTGAAAGACTCTGAATGCTAGAAAAAAACCTCATAGAACTCAGTTCAATCTAGAAGAAAGTGTTTAACATGGGGTCATTCATTTGTTCATTTACGTGTTTAGCATTTATTACATTTTAGTATAGGCTCACAATCTTGGGAAAATAAAAGAATGACAACTAAAATTAATTAAATACTCACAATGTGCCAGGAACAATTTTAAGTATTTTACAGTGTACAATTAGGTACAATTATTTTAATAGCCCTATCCCTTTCTTTTGAGAGAAGAGAAAATAAATGCAGAGGAATTTCTTTTGAAATACACCAGGGAAGAAGGAATACAGTCTATACAACATGTAATGTACACTAGAGTGTCATCTCAAGTACTCCTACTAAAATTCTGAAGAGCTATATATAAAAGAAAAGGTCATGATTACATGCCGATTAACTCATCCATGTTCATCTCTTCAACAAAACTGATGGTGGGGAGTGCTGGCGGGGCATGTTATGTGCGTGCCAGTCTTCCAGTCACACGTTTGGTGAGGAGGACCAGACAAATTCAATCCCTGCCTTCACAGGACTTACAGGTTGAGTGTTCAAGTAGCCACACAAATAAACAACAAAATATCGAAATGAGGCTTCAGAGCCTTGTACCTCTAAGTGTGGTCCCAGAATAGTTGAAGTCAACAAATGTTCCCTATGTACCAGTCACAAAAATTAATGCAATATATTAACTTTGTAAAGGAGACCATATAATACAATAGGATTACAAACGCTGAAAATCAGCAAAGCATGCGATAATCAGCCAGAGACACTTTTTACCAAGAAGAATAAAAACAGCAACTTTTGAGATTTTTAGAAGTTGTTGGAGGAGCTGTCTAGGAAGAGGCATTATTGACACCAGACTGTATTGGACCACAAATGGGCCATTTACTTCTGGGTTACTGGGAACAAACAGAGTGCTCTAAGAACCTAGATGTCCATTTAGACAAGGTCCTGGAGATACTCAGCATGTTCACCCAAATCTATTCCCCACTGGATCCTATGGATCAAGCAAACACCTGTGTTAAGCCAACCCTTCCTAAACCAGGCAAAGGCAGGATATAACCATATTCATCTGTGGGCATACGAGCCTTCTTTCAAGGTTACTAAGTTTTAAGTGGGCATCATAAACATATAATGGAAGAGGGATATTCCATCACTTTCATTTAACTATGTGGCAAGAACATTCAAATTTTGGATCTAATTTCACTGCATTCCAGTTATATTGTGACAATAAGCTGAAGTTAAATAGATCCTGAAGTTCTTTGACTTTGAGGATTTTTATCCTATTACCAAAAAACAGAAAATACTAAATAGATAAATGAACAAGCAAATGAATAAATTCATGGCTTATGTACTTCTGAGATGAGTCAAAGTTCTGAAAGCCTTTTCCGAGGTCCATTCCAAGGGTCAACTCCAAAATCGGCATGGACCTTGTTCTCTCCTTCCATTCTTCCTTAGTTTCATCTGTTCTTTCTTACCATGTCCTTCCCCTGACCATAGGATGCAATATACTTAGGTTTTAAGGATTATCTTCAGTTTGACTTAAATATACTACTTACTCCTGAAAATAAATGAATTGCCAAAAGGTTAGTGGCCCGATTTAGAAAATTTGGTTCATGTTCAGCACTCCCAAATTCAGATTTTTCCCTTTCATTTTCCATTAAAAAAAAAAAGGGAAATTTGGGATTCTATCACTTAGAAATATATGTATTTAGTTTTTATTTGTGTCCCTCATTATAATGTTACCACCATACGAGTGGGAATCATGTATAAATTCATAGCTATGCTATCTGCAATATCTAACACATTGCATGGCATATAGTAAATAATATTTACTAGAAAATATATTAATTTCTATCCTACCCACTCATAAGCTCAACAAGATACCCTTAAATATTTCTAATTCCTTAAAAAAAGGAAGAAAAAAAGAAAAAATATGTAAACATGAAATGGACACTAAAAAGCTTCAGCTAGTATACAGCTCTTCAAAATGGCCACTGGAATTCCATTTATTATCCTAGAATACTGTAGTGTGGGACTAAGGATAGAAGACTCCAGAACAGCGCTAGCCATAAATTTTTACAGTTCTTTGAAATGTTCTCTATCTGCACTGTCCAATAGCATAGATGCTAAGGACATGTGGCTATTGATCACTTGACAAAGCTCAATTAAGTAATCAAATTTATATCATTTCCATTCATTTAAATGAGGATTAAATCGCTACATGTGATTAGAGATAACTATATTAGACAGAACGGCTCAACCTTAAAAGCTGGCCCTGGGCCACACACCGACATGGAAGGAGGCCATGGGTGCCAAAGACACCCCTCAGTCAGCCCAAACAAACAGTGCTATTGCTAAGGGAAAATCATGCTAACATTTTCACAAAAGGATTCTTATTCTCTTGTGACTGGAGGATAGAATATTGTCTTCTGAAAAATAACTCTTATGGAATTCAAGTCTTTAATTAATGTAAACAATAACCTTCAAGCGAAATCATTTAAACCTCTTTAAAATTTCTCAAAGGCCAGTACAGTCACACCTTCTTGTCATGTCAGTGACGGGGTTCAGAACACACTTCTCCAAAATATGGTGCCTTGGCATACTGGATATTTTCACCTGAAGGAATTGAGAAATGACACATGCTGGAGGGACTCTGTGACCTTCCCCACCTCCCCGGAAGCAGGTCAAAGGCCCTTCGGTGAGAAGTACCTACCCCACATTTGGAGGAAAGAAGCATCCTTGTCTCTAAGACAAAGAGGGATCCAAACACACAGGCCTTTGGTACGTTTCCCCACAGTTTACTACCCTTAGCTTATATCCTTGTGTCTTACCACATTTTTCCATGACTTTCTCCCCTTTATCAAACCTAGTACAAAAATGCTGAGCCTGAATCATTTCTTTGAGGATTTATTTCATTATAAAGGCTCCCATGTCATGTAAAACTTATATTAAATAAATATGAATGCTTTTCGTTTATTAATCTGTCTTTGTCAATTTAATTTTGACAACAAGCCAGGGACCTTATGAGGGTCCAGAAAACTTTTTTCCTCCCCTCACCAGCAGTACGGGACACATGTGAATAGAAGGGTGGTGCTGTCTATGACAACGGCGTGGCAGTGATAGCCAGAGCTGTAGATGGCCAAAGTGTTACTCTGACCAGAATCCCGCCAATTCCATTGCACCAATGAGCAGGAAATGTTGAGAGGAAGTGAAAAAATACAGTGACAAATGGGAGCATGAGACACAAAAGTGTAAAAAACAGAGGTGTGGGTGACCATAGTGGACATAACAGCACAACTGTGTGTGCAGTGTTGTCAAATCAGAAGTAAAATTTTTAAACTTCTTATCAACTTAGATAAGGTTGTAAATATTAAACCCCACGGTTATCATCCTAGTCTTCTTACCATTATCGTGCAAGGCTGGAGGTGGGTCAACACAAATCGCATGGATAGAAGATCCCAGGGAGGTAACACAGCCTTAGGGCTTCCAGCAAGCCCCACAGGGTTGGGGCTGGGGTGGGGTGGAGAGGCAACTCTACAGCCCATTGTCATTGGTTAAGGGCTATGGGTGTTTTTGTATGTGAAGTAGTCACTTTAATTTCAGACTGCATTTGCTCCTTAACTATTTCCTGTTTTTTAGCAGGAGGTTTAGAGCCTGTTCAAAGGTAACAATACTGCAAACACAAAGAGGTATTTCCAAGTCTGTCCTAAAAGTGGCAGAGCCAGAGCCCTCCCGCAGGGCTGGGCTCCCCTTGCCTGCCATTATTCCTGGGCGGGCTGCTGGGAACCACTTGCACCATCTGCCTCCAGCTGTGTTGGCATAACAGTAAGTCAAACGTGCTGCAACAAGCTCCAACCCTAAATTTATTGTAAAAGCCACCATTCCTATTTCATTTGGCCAGTAAACAATCTCACACTATTAGGATGGTTAATTATAAATAACAGTCTAGCCTTTTCTAATTGAAATCTACATTTATTTAGAGCCTTTTCATGAATCTAGAATTAACAAACAAAAAGCATTAGGAATGAATAGAAATGGACCACACTATTGAAGTAAAAAAAAAAAATCTCAAATGCTAAGCTTTGAAGTGCCTCTAAAAAGTAATAATACTTTCCACTTTAGCAGAAATTTTCCTCTCCTGTTCTCAAACAGCATTGTTAATGCTAAAACTCCCATCATTTCTGAACTGAAGCAGGTTCAATGTTATTTTGACATTAAAGTCTATCTGCAGAAACAGGTATATGTGATGGTGCATAGGGATGTTTTAAAACAAATAAGGGCATTCATTGAATTCCAGTCTCTCATTAAAAGTATTTGTTTATTGCCTATTTACGTACAAATAACTGAGCTAAATGCTGTAGGGCAATGATTTTTAGAAATTTTGATTGTAAGAAACAGTAAGAAACATATTTTATGACACAGCATATACTTACAAATATATTTATGTGACTTAATATTTTATGAAATAATATTTAACCTTAATATGTGTGATATATCCTGATATTTTTCTACCTATTCTAATTAATCATTCATAGTAGTGATCTAGTTAATAAAAATAATTAAACTACTAAATTAACTTTAAAACCCACTAATGGGTTGAAATCTGCAGTTTGAAACAAGAATGAAAAAGTTATCAAGATAAATAATATTCTACTTTCTGCCATTAAGGTAAAACAGCAAAGATTAAAAAAAATAAATGAAGAAATAAATAAGAATAAAAGGAAGAGATAAAGAAGCAGCCTGAGAATTTAATTGAAGGAGAGATTATAATATAAGAATATTATAGGCATCATGAAAATTATAAAAAGAGATCACAAGAGGAAGGTTTAATGGAGAAGCTGATGTTAGTGATGGAACTTGAAAGCTGGTAGAATTTTGAGAGGCAAATGCACAGAGGAGAAAGAACATTCCGGATGAAGTTCAAAGCATGGGCCAAGGCACAAACAGGGAAAGGAGGGGTGGGTTTAGGAAACAGTGAGTTATCTATTTGGCTGGAGCATAATGTGTAATCTGAAGAAATAGAAGAGAACGTTGGGGTTGGGAAAAAAACCTTGGATGTCAGAGTGAACATTATGTTAAAATTCAGTAGGCAGTGAGGGAAAATTGAAACTTGTCCATCTATCCATCCAGACAGACAGACAGCAGGAACTTATTAAGCAGCAACAGGAACATTCTTCTACAAGGTACAGGAGAAAATGGTTAAGAAACAACTCCTGTCCCTTTACTTCTTATACTCTTACAAGAAGAAAACACACACACACACACACAAAACTATTAAACAATGAATAATAACACAAAACAAAGCCATTTTAGAAAATTAATCTGGCAACCTCTGGAAGAACTTCAAGCTATAAGAGACTGAAAATAGGGAAAGCCAGTTTATGAAATGGCAAATACTAATTGTCTCACAGTTCAAAGGTGAAATGGAACCGTTTCTGTAGGTCTGCATGTTTTAGCTCTGCCAGTCAGCCTCCTTCCCCTGAGAAACTTGTGTAAGGTTGCCAGCGAACCATAGTCAAGGCCGGTTCAGCATCCCACGGCTGGGAAGCACTTACAGAACCACCTCCCTTCCTCTTCCACTTATTTATGCAGGCAGTATGTGTGATGCAGTTACGAAGGCCTCTTTTGCCTGACAGCTTTCATTTTCATATCATTATTAGCATGATTTTTGCCAGCCTTGAGTTCGGTCTCAGCTGAACGTAACACACTCTCCCTCTTGTCTGTATTTATCTTGTTTCACTTTTTCTGTCATGATGGAATTTATTACACAAAAGGAAGGGTATGAAATTGTTATTAATCAGATTCTTTTAGGCTCACTTCACCATTACATACAGCCAACATGTGTCTTGTATTCCTAAAGGCTATAGAGGTTAAAGTTACCCATGTTCTTCTAGCACTAAGGAAAGCTAACCTTAGTTTTTAGCTGCATGGTGTATGTATGTGATTAATATCTAATTTTATCTTTTTTTTCTCAAATCTATGATTTTTCTCTTTTAATTTAAAACAAATACTTTCATCCCTTTTGACTTAGGGTAGTTGCATTCAGTTATAAAAGGAGCCACTTAATATCAGAACACCCTCACACAGTTGCCTAATAAACCCCTTTAAGTAATCTGGACGTTGTTAATGGCTTTTTTTTTAAACCAGTCATACACTTAGAATCAAAATTAGCATCTAAATGAGGATGTTTTAAAACGCATGCCTAGGGGTTGCTGGCTTCACCTTTTTTATAGTTTGCCATGTTAAATTATGTAAAATAGAAATGGTATTTTAGTATTTAATGAGCTAGTGCAGAACCTATTGAGACTGCCTCCCATCCCCACCTTTTCCCTTATACAGCCCACAAAATGCTTTTGAAGGTATAAGAAATAGCCATGAATTTTAAACCTTGTGTCAGAATGCAGAGGACAGTTACCTTCTCAACAACTACCCTATATCCAAAGCAAAGTATTATTAGGGAAAATGCTAGGTGGTGAGAATCTTGCTTTAAAATCAAACATTTTTATCTCATGTGGCTGTGCACATTGAAATTAATTGTTAGCAATGATTTATTTTTGAGAAATGTACCATGGTTTACATAGTACAGTACCAATTCAATTAGCAGAAAAGTATTTCATTAGGTAAATCAAGAAATAATGATGAAAGCAGAAGAAAATGAAATATCCATTCAAAAACATTCAGAGAACATCAAAAATATGTTTAAAGATACAGGTATTATGAAGACAGGTATAACAAAGTCAGGAGTTGTAATTAGAGGCCAGTGTATTTCAGCTGGACACCACAAACGTTTCCAGAAAATGTATAGCTATTGTCTGGTGGGATCTCAACTGTTTAAGTCATTTAGAAATAGATAACACCAAATGATAAGGGCTGAGGTATAGAGGATGAAACGAGGGAACCATTGGATGAGCTCCTAAATTGTTTCTTTCCGTAATTCCAAAGATCCTGTTTTGTAGTGTCGAAAATTTGGGTAGAAGAATTTCTATGTGGTATTTACTAAAGACCATGATGATGATGATAATGATTTCTGCTTAATAATAAAGCAATCTTAAGTAGAAAGATCCTAGGGGAAAATACATATACCCAAATGACAAGAGATATGCAAGTGATAAAGGCTTAAACTATCAACAGCATTCTGGCCTTTCAAAGCATTGGGATCTGAGGTGACTCTTGTGTCCTATTTCTCTTTTGTTTCCTGGGTTGTTTTTGTCTCCCTCCCATCAGCCACTCCCTCCGCTCCAACAAAATCTCTTCACTTATGTTCAAACCAATTTCTTCTTCACTTGCAAAGAAGAAGAAATTTCCACATTCACTTTCATTTAATGATTTTGGTTTTTGCTAATTCCATCTTCTTAGGAAAATCACATTTTGCCTCCTCTTTTTAGTATTTTTTTGTTTAAAATATATTTCTTTTTATGGTACTTCAATATGTGATTATGTCACACTCATTTTTTAAAATGGTCAAAAATATGCAGCTGTGTCTAAGTAGAAACTAAGATTTTTCCATTCTGCCTATATCACTAACCACGACTTAAAACTAGCTGTTAACAACATTTTGGTACATATTGGAGGTTTCTACAAATATTTCCATGTATACTTGAGTATGTACACTGTTTGTTATTTTTATAGAGTCAAATTTTTGTCCCCTTTGCATTTATGATTTTTATTTTCCATGTCATGCCCACAAAGATTTTCCTTGACATAATGTTTTAATTTGCCAGAGAATCACTTTGTTCCCATTGCTCCCATAGTATTACCTTCTAAGGGACCAGCAGGTTGTACTGTGATTAACTGTTTCCATCACTAGACTGTGGGCTTCAATAGGGCAGTGACTATTGGCTTTTATGTTCCTGTAAGCAGAGAAGCCAAAATATAGCATGACATTAATAATAGCTGATAAATGAATATAAATAAATATAAAGGAATTAGTGAATAAATTAATTAGATTTGAAGTTAAGCATCAGCATGATGACCATAAAATTAACTCATAACTGTGTTGTGGAATTAAACACATTCATGTAAAAAATAATAAAGTTTCAATTTCTAAATTTAACCACTATTTAATAATCGTGTCCTATAGTAACTGTTTTTTAAATTTTTCACTAAATTTTTCTATATTGTCCATTGCAATATCTTTTTGCTCATTTTTTTATATTGTAATTATTTTTCTGATTTTTTAAGTTGTATAGTCTTATACTCAGCTTTTTTCTTGTTTTAGCAGTCATAGTATTTTATTAGTCAAAATGCTTTGCTGGCAAGTTAAACTAGCTTTAAAAAAATGGTTAATGCTATGTCTACCTAAATTTAGTCCTATCCAAAGTAGTTAAAAGAGAACACAGTTACCTTAGGAGCAACAGAAACCAATTATGGGAACCCAGTAGGACTCAGTTTGCTCCACTTCCTCAGCTGTCAGTTCATTCTCAGACTTGCTTGTCTCCAACACTGAAAACATAGCCATGTACAGCTTTGGGATCCAATTTTAGCATCCAGAGTTTTAGCATATTATTAGCATAAAGATTATTGCCTTCCAGATCTGTGTTAAAGTAATAATAATTACTTATTATTGGCCAGATAGACAATTCTTGGACTAATCACTGTAGCTATAGTGATGATATTCAGTGATTGGGAGATTATGGACCTTTGACTTCTTAAGAATAGATTCTGTTATCCAAAAAAGGTAAATGAAAATAACAAATGTCTCAGCAAGTATACTGGTTATAACCTATGGACCTGAAGTCAGACAGACGTGGATCTTGCAATGCCTTGTGACTTAAACTCTCTGAGCCTCAGTTTTTTCATCTGTAAATTCAGATAATAAAAGGATGTACTATAAAGAAGTGTTAAAAGGTCACTGACCTAGGTAGTGTTTTGCAGATTACTTTTCAATAAATCTTAGTTATCATCATCATCCTCAGCTTCATCTGTATCATCGCTGCTGAATACTCTGAAAGAATTTTTAAAAACAGGAGGACATTTCTTAAAGGAAAAATTATTGAGAAAATAAAAAGAAGAGAGTGGTGGATTATACTGGCAAAAATAGTGGAAAGTATAAAATGTAAATGCTCAAATACTTTAGGTACTGCAGAGCCTGACTACGGCAGCTATGAATCATTAGTCCACAGCATCATGCTAACAGCTTTACAGATACGACCTCATTTAATCTCACAATTCTAGGAGGCTCTTCTTTTACAAATAAAAAAATGAAGCTCATAAAGATAAATAACTTATTAGAAATGCTTATATTATCAAGTTAAACCAAGTAGTTGTACGACCACGGGATGGAATATTCAGGAAATCTGTGCTCTGATCCCAAGCCTGCCTCCAGTAACTGCATGGATATAAATTAAACATGGAACCTTTCTGAGATTTTCATTCTGTATTTGTTGTATCAAAATAATACCAGGCTCTAATGGGGGAGAAAAGTGCAATACCCCGAGTGCTCGTTACACCCACAACCCCCTTCTGCACAGGAGCTGGAAACAAATCCTTCTTCCTGCTATCTCTGTGTTAGGAATTCATGCCTGACATCAAATCAACACAAAAAGGCTGATCCAATATTCATGGACACAGAGAACTCACAGGTATTAGGACAGACCGAATTCAAAAGAAACACAGAAAGAAGGCAATGAGCAAACCCTGCAAATTGGGTAGAAATCATGAATCAGCAGGAACGTGAAGTTCAAAGTGTTGTAGGAAAGAGTAAATACAGAGGCAGAGAGACACTAGGAAAGTGTAAATAGATGTCTACCTACCCTCCTTCAAGATTATCAAGAAGAAAACAAAAACCTGCTTTAAACATACTGTCCAAAGTACATTAAATAAATCACGTAAATTTTGAAATCTAAGATCTCTGACTTCTGCCTACAAGATTGTTGAAATGGTTTCTTTTTCATTTCTCTATTGATCCCTAGCCTGCCCACTAGTTTAAGTAATCTGATCATGTTTCTGTGCATTGAAACCGAAAAGTCTGACAAGCAGCTTTATGAGTATCAAATGAGGATAAAAATTAAATATGGAAATACTTTAAAATATAAAAAACTATACAAAACAGGGTATTTTCTTGTAGAGAGATATAACTGCTTGTATCTTAAAGAGACCAAATTTCAGTAAGGATAATTACTTAGAATGACTAGAAAAATAATTATGTTGTTTATACTTATAAAAAGATGAATATAAAATATATTGGAAAGGAATATTTAAGGCCCTGATTTTCTTCAGAGGTCCAATGAGGACATCTGTCAGGATATGCTCTCCCTCAAAAAAAAAAAATTAGCCAGAAGATTTTTCATTTAAAATGTCTCAATTTCTCCACACTGTTCCTTGAGAAATGATTGTGATTGAGAAATGATTCCAAGCTCCTTCACTTGGACTACAGGACTGAAAAACATCATTAAAAGATGCTGGAGGGAACTAGCCTATACTTCTACCCTGGGGATGGAAGAGTTGAATAGAAGTTCTTTCATCTTTATTTGAGACTCTTCTGTAATATATTTCCTCTCTGGGAAAGAATTTATCTCCGTTCAACAACATGCTGGGAAAATGGCAATACCAAACTATATCGTAACGCAATAATCTATGTAATTAAATTATTTCATGGATCAATAGGAATGTGCAAATTGTGAAAAACTGTGAAATGTAATAATGTAGTTGACATTATAATTTCCAATGGCTTATTTATTCTTCAAGAGCTTTATACATTGATGCTCATTTGATTTCCCTGAACAAAGAAATGTTTCCAGGTCTGCTTTGGTTCTTCATTACTTAGACAAATACATGTAGAGAGCACATTCTATGTAAGGCGTTGTGTGTTAAGTGCTGTAGGAGACAAGATGAAAAAATAGCGTCTCTCTCTTTAAGGAGTCTACATTTTAGTTCAGACAGGCTGCATGTTACAGTGGAGAGCGGACGCTGGGAACACACACACATGGGGTTCAGATTCCATCTCTGCCCCTCGCCAGCTGGGCCACTGGCTCTTCATGTGTCAAATCAGAATCAAAGTGCCTTTCTGAGGTGACTGTCACGAGAATGGGGAGATAAAGCACATGAAGTACCTAGCAAAATATTGGTATTCAATCAGTGTGACTTTCCTTACTCTTTAAAGAAGCAAAGAACTATAATCAGAGTAATATAAGCTGAATATATAAACCAATTACAAGAGAATTTGGATACTATTTCAATATAGTGGCTGTGAACTGGGAGAATGAGATATCAGAAACATCTGGGAGGTTTTTTAACAGTCCCCGCCTCACCACCATCCAAACTACCCCTCAACTGACCCCGCTTTCTACAACACATAATACATCTTAAGATATTTCAGAATCAGGTGGAGAGTAGGTCAAGGAAACAGGGTAATGCTGAGTTCTGCCACTTACTGATTTTGGCCAATTCATTCAACCTCTCTAAATTTTAGTTTAGGGACCATACCATGATTGAAAAGACTTTCCATCCCCAGTAACTAACCTTATGTTAAGTGCCCAGTATGTTTCCCAGTTGACTAAATAAACTGAGAAATTAGCAGAGTCATAGCTATACTATAGTATTACTGTGAGAATTAAAGTGATTTCTATAAGACACCTCCGTGTTGCATGCACTGGCTATATAAGAGCAATAATCACGGGCAGTGGGGCATCAAAGAAAAACATCTCAGAGGAAACAATATTGAAGAGAGTAGGATTCTGACAGGCCAGAGAGTAGAACAGGCGAACGTGGAGGGCTCAGTGGAAGGGTCGCATTGTGTTCAGGAACAGCAGAAAAGCTAGTTTGGCTGGTGAGCTCTATGAGCAGAGAGTGGCAGATGCTGTTGCGAAGTAGATTGTGGTCAGTTTGTGACAGGCCCCAAAGATGCTGTGGAGGAGATTTTATTATGCCCATCGTGCAAGGAGAAGAAAGCGAAGGTTGTTAGACAAGAGTGACGTGATCAGAACTTCATCTTCGGAGGATTCATTTGGCACTTCTGTTTAGGATCGAAAGGAACCCTGTAAGAGCTCTGAACTGCAGCCCAGGGCACTGGAAGCTAGAGCCTTTAAATAATTGCTGAGGCTTTCAGGAAGGGACACGCCAAGAGACATTTCAGAAGGAGAACCAACAAAACTTGATACAATGGTGTGGTGAGGAAAGGAGAGACTGCTCTAGAATTAATTCAAAGTTTGTTCATTATAATGCCGACTATTTCATTTACAAAAGCAGAACTGCCAACCAGAGACACTGTTGGAAAGGGAGAATATTTGTTTAACAAAAAACCATTACGCATTATAATTCAGTTCTGAACGTGCTGCATTTCAGGTATCGGGGAGGTATCCAGGAAAAATTCAGAGACTGAGCAAAGATGCTTTTTAATAACCTTTCCAACAGAAATAAAGAGACCTCTTCAAGAAGGCTTAGGGATAGAGCATCAGAGAACATTCATTCATCTTTCAGGGACAAGCAAGAAAGATAAGCTTGTCTGTTTTGCTAAAATAAAATTGTTCCAGTACCATAATCAGTTAAGACTTTGCCTTGGACTGGATTTAAATATCTATTTAGGACATTATATTTCTATTATGGGAGATTAAAAAACTACTGATTACTTCTATGCTCAATAAAACTTTTTATTAATTGTCTAAAATTTATTTTTCAGGAAGCTTATTTAATTTATGTAGGAATGAGTCTCTACGTCGTCCTAGACAAGTTCCAGTTTACATAACTCCAGGAATCCTGCATTTATTTTCTTTAGTTTGTTGGTTTTTTGGTTTTTTGTTTTGTTTTTTGCCACCCACATGGGTTATTGGAAGAGGAATGATTCATAACAATTAAAACTCAGTTTGCAATGGAATTATAGACCTTGGAGATGGACAGGGATCTGCATAATCTGTCATAAAGCCAGGTTTCTGCCATCCATTAGAATTTTGACTTCAATATTAAATTTAGCATTTAGTTAATAAAGATTGCCTTATACAGAATCAAACAAAAGTGATGCATATTAATCCCAACATTTCAGTAAATTTTGATAACAGTTACTTTGTGGTATATTTGAAAGCACAATCATGCCTGGTGGTGACTCAGTCCAACTTCTCCAGATATTTTATTTCCATGATAAGCTGAAAAAGAGTGCTTAAGGAATTTTGAGGATGAAGGTTGAGATAATGAGACTGGTGTGTGATTTGAATTAATTAATTAAGCAAATATCGGTTAAGCCCTAGAGTGGCAATGCTGAGCAATATTTCTGCCTTCACAGAGCTTTCAGAGTAGAGGAAAGGCTGACATATCAAAAATCAAGTACAGGGAAGAAGACGTGTGCTTATGATGGGGGAGGACAAAGGTGTCACAGGGCCTGCACAAGAACAGCTACTTAGCTCAGAGGTATTCCTAAATGTTCCCTGTAGCGAAGTAAGCTTTCAACTGTGGCTAAAAGAATAAATAGGTGTTGTTTAGAGGAAAGAGGGGAAAGGAAGTGTAGCAAAGCACTTTGCCCCCCTCTGACAAGTTCATCATCTATGAATTAGGGAATGCAGACCTAATGGTCCGTAAAACCTTTTCTAGGTATAAAACCCAATGCCCCGTTTTAATAGGCTCTTCTCTGTACCCAAGTGCTCTTTTCTCTCAGACCCTACTTTGCCTGGACTGCCTGGTTAATTCTATATGTCCTTAGAGATGTCAACTCAAGGCATCTTTAAGCTTCTTGAGTCTAAAGAATTCCTTTACAATCTCAGGCAGAGCTGGCTTTTCCTCCCTAGGGTCACTTTTGTCACTTTTCTTTTGCCATCTCCCCCACTAGATGGTGAGCTCTCTGGGGGCAATGACTGAGTCCTACTTACCTGATACCCCAGCATCTGTCAACATCTAGCATATAATAGGGGTTCAGTAAATCTTGGATAAGCAAATACATGATTGATGAATTTTCAAAAAAGCTTTTCCAGAAAAATGTGTACTTTAAAATCTTTTCTAAGTCCTAATCACATAAAGAATTCAGTGGAAAGCAATAATAATATTCTTTTGACAATTGATAATTCTGTCAAGGCAGTTTTTCAGTATTAGGGCAAAATTTAGAGTTTGACAAGAAGCCACTGGTACTTTGGTAATCCAAATCTTTATCAGACCCCACAGTGGTCACTTTTTAAGGATTACTATGCTTAAAAGCATAATTATCTGTTTGGGATAAATTACTTTTCCTTATCTTTATGCTGCACCTTTATTTTTGTCATGGAACCACCTTATTATTCATAATGGTTTTAAAATCAAACATGCTGATATAGGAACAGTCGATCATTAATTAAATGGACAAACAAAACTGATTAGAGACCATAGACCTAAAAATAAACATTCAATTGTGACATTAAATCATATATTTTGATAATGAAAATAATACGCCAATGTTTTATGTGATTAATGAAGGATTAAAACTTTGATTATCTAATTCACTTTGTGACAATTAAAAATGTTATCTCTCCTAAAATGAAGGTTGAGAGTTTTATGAACTGAATTAATAGGTAATTTTTATTAAGCGTTGATTTAATATGCTGATTTTCCATTTTTCAGCCCCATGATATGCCTGGTATGATTTCTGAAATTCCTTTATCAACAATGAGCAGGAATTAACATTTACAGGAGTCCTTCAAATACCTTGTCAGACTAGCTTTCCCATTAAGGCCAATGAAAAATACAGTTGTAAAGAAAATCACAACCTTCTAGTTTTAGTTCATTTAGAGACCCTTGAGTGTTCAATGACGTGAAAAGTGACATATCTGTGAATTAAGAAACTTTAATTATACCAAGAGTGCACTTCATTATATAATACATAATTCAAGAGACGATTCCTTGTGTCGGAAATTCAATTCAACTCCAGTGTTCAAATGTATCCCATGCTTTCAGGTATAGCCAAATTACTATAAAATGAAGAGGAAAAACTTTGAGACTCCATACTCAATAGAGTCAAAGCACAAGAAAGAGGTCCACTGTGATGGATTGTGCAAAAGTGACTTAAGATTCATCAGACACAAATATAGGGGTGTCTTTAACTTTAGTGCCCCAGTGGACCAAGGCATCACGCTTTAGAGGGATGCTGATTTCTCAGCCATGCTTTTTTATCATTGATCTATCTTCTGTATTTATTCCATCACGATAAGTGTCTCAGGAAGTCTTTCTCCCTTTCACCATCTTACAAGCAAACAAAGGACGGTTTTAAGTTAAATTGGTGGCTCAGTAGGGAATTATTAGTGTTAAGGATTTCTGCAATTCGTGGTGAGCACTCACCACTCAAGTCTAATCACAGAAAAAACCATACAACTCTTCCCAGACTAAAAGGTGCCCAGATCAAAAAGGAAAGGTGAGAAATGACTGACCAACCAGAAAGAACAAGGAACTTAGTTCTCTCTTGTTCAGCTTCTTCACTACAGGTTTGTGCAAGTCATTTAGCTTGGAGGAAAGCTGCTCAGTGCACATGATTCATACTTCATTCTTTTACTTTTTCATTCATTCATTCACTAGCTGCTTCTGTGAGTGTTGTTGATACAAATCCCTGGGAAATAATAAAGTTTACTGTAACCAGTAGTCACTACTGAGATTTCCAGCACCTTCTGCCTCAAGAGGTTTTGAGAGGCCACCTTCTTCCTGCCACATTTATGAGGCAGCCAGGAGCCCTCTTTTTTTTTTTTTTTTTTTTTTTTTTTCAGTAAAAGCCATCTAATTTTCTCAGCTCAGGTAAAGACAGAAAGTCCACTTCTAGGGGGGCACTGTAGTAAACTTGAAGAGATCCATTTCAATTACACACAGCACAGGTATGGCCCTAGAAAAAGAGATAGGAAAAATAGTCCCCTTGCAGTGTAACTTGGATCAAGTCTTTCCTCACCTTTGAACCATGGGCAACTCCCCAGCTCTCTCAGAGGAGAGCCAAGTTGAGAAGAGAACCAAGTTCCTAAGTCAACAAACCAGGCACTGTGGGCTGTGGAAGCTTCTACCTCTCTCATTCATTCTTCCCACCGGCTCTCAGATTCTTCCTATTCTCTCTCCTCCCCTGACACACCAGCTACCCTCCTGCCCAGACTCATGCACCTGCTTCCTTCTGCTGGAAGTGCTTTCTCCTCAGGTGGCCACATTTCTTTTAAGTCTTTTTGAAAGTTACCTTTGTAAAGAGTCCTGTTCTTGTTCTCTTCTGCTTACCTTTGTAATATTTAACACCTTCCCTGGAATCCTCATATACTTTTCCTTCCACCTTTCTCCTTCTTACCACTTTTTAGCATCTAGAAAACTGTACATTTAATTTATCTTGTTTACTTTCTTTCCTAGGAAAATGTCAGTTCCTTGAAGGCATAGATTTTTATCTGTTTTGTTCACTCCCATACCCCTATCACCTAGAATGGTTGGCTCAGCTGCCTCAGCACATAAAGAGTGTTTAGTAAACATTTGTTAAAAATGTTTTAGACTAGTATATCTTAGCTAGGTCACCCTTCCTAAGTAGAGCACGAACCAAGTCTTCTAAGAAGCCTCAAAAATCTTTGCAACGAAAGATCAATGCCAACCCTTTCAATAAGAGCCACAAAGCTGGGTACACCAAGGCCCTCATTATTGAACAACTTGATTTGGGGTTTGGGAATTTGCAAGTAGATGCTGATTCTGCCTTCAGTTCTTCAATTTCATTAAGCTCCTTCCACCACAGGGCTTGCGTGTGGCTGGTCCATAGCCCTAAAAAGGTGCTTCCTACCCCGTGACCCTTTATCTACTCACCCCTTGCTTTTCAGCTAGATGTCCCCAGGAAAACTTTCTCTGACCCCTCTCATCGCACAGTGCCTCTTCCCTTAGCAATGTTTTCATTTATAATAATCCATATATCTGTAGGACTATTTGCTTAAACTCTCTTCTTCAAAGACCGAAACTCCAGAAGGGCAGAAATCAGGATTTTTATTCACCATTCTCTGCTCAGCACAGATCACAAGGCACAGCACTGAGAGAAGCTCAACAAATGTTTGTTGGAGGAAATGTAAATTGAGGGAGCTAATTCACTCTGAATAAGAGAGTGAGAAATCATTGCATCATTTCTCGAACAATCAGGACATCAGGAATGAGGAGCAGTGATGGAAAGAAGAGAGAAGAGGAGTCAGTAAAGGGGTTAAAATCTGGGTACTAAGTAATGGCATCCTTTAAAAAGACGAATTAAGCTCATAAAACTTGTGAATAATTGGTCTGAGAACAATGTGGCCATGAAATCTAAATAGGTAAGAGCATATAAGACTCCTCTCCATCTCCTACCCCCTGAAGTCTTGGGACAGGATTTGAATTTCCATCCATGGTAAAAATGGGAGTGGGCTGTGGAACAAGGTAATTTTAGTTCAATTCTAAGGCAAAAAGGTCCAGAAGAAATGCAGGCTATATATCTTTCAAGGCTTCCTAGTTCAGACTCTACAATATGTCATCTGGATCATTACCCTAGGTCTCTCAAACACCAGTATCCATCCTTTCTAGTCCCTATGGTGTAGAGAATGAATACAACCCAGCCCCAAATTGTACTCAGAACTCTTCATCATGAGCCCTAGACTCATGTCTTAAATTCCTTTAATGTGCAGGGACTTCGGAGTGCAACAGGAGGCCTTTCTCTGCAATTGCTCTGTTTCTTCAGTGCTCCATGGAGACACAGATACTATGCAGTATTTCCCAGGATCCCCGGGGTAATGTTATGCAGTCCGCAGGCTCATCTATACTTCATCAATGGAAGAGTACTTGGAACTTCTCTCAAAGTTTGTGTAAAAACCTTATATAGAGTTCCTTTCAGTGTCTGATCAAAGTGATAGATCCCAAGAGAGACATGTTGCTCTTCCAAGCTCTGTAGAAGTCCTCCTCTGTGATGACACCTCAGTCATATGACAAATATCCAGCATCCTGCTGGACACTTAGGCTCTCAGTAACTTTTGGTTACATGAGAGAAATCATAGGTCTGGTTGTGGTATGGTGTTGGAAACCACCCTACCTGGTTTCAGAAGCTATAACCCCTCCATGGCTGAGGCTGAGAAAGCAACCTTTGGAATGTAAGCCACTAAGGAAACAAGGCTTATCTCCCTGGTAGGGGCACTGCTTCTGCTCCTTTTGCTTCATCCATAACTGGCCCCCACTGCTTGGTCAGTTAGCCAGTGATGGGTAAGATTCCCCAAGGGGGGAATGACCTAAGACAGGCATGATCACATGGAGGCCCCAAGGAAAAACTTGGGGGACTACAGCAAAAAGGTGCGATGGCCCCCCACCCCTCAGCTATGACATAGCCTGGGTCCTCATTCTATCTGCAAGAAGTCTCCTAATCTCTTGACTGCCTTACTACCCCTGCCTGACTTAAGCCTGAAACAATGCCTGAAGGCTGAAACAATGCTGGTGGTGGGTACCGCCCTATGCTG
>PVKM010011775.1:0-32672 GCA_004027735.1 Carollia perspicillata | reverse complement strand
GAGATAAGTGGCCCAGCTGGCGGAGCGGGCAAAGACTGGGGGGTGAATGTCAACACTCAAGTGCTCGTGCAGGCAAGCTTGAGAGCGTTTACTGGTAATTGACAGAAGTAGTTGGAAGGTGGCATGATTACAGATAGGTCTGTAACCAATCAGCAGGAAAGCTCAGCTCCCGTGGCTGTGTTTGCGTCCAGGCGGAACTGTATTATGAGCAGGCTGGGAGGACTCCATGAGAACCCTGCTTATATGCATTTGGTTTCACCTTCGCCCTCTCCCTGCTCCATGGATGAGAGCGAATGAGCAGTGGAGCAATGAATTATCGCTTGCCGCAAGCGATGAATCCCAAGAGAACGCTCTACAGCCCTGAGAGGGAGAGATAAGCACACATGGGCCCCTGAGAGAGGGTCGCTTACCTGGGAAGTTTTTAATGGGAGACAATAATAGGAGGAGTAATAATAATGGTAGCAAGAAGAAATAAGAATGAATGACTGCTTGCTAAACACTTCATGTTCATTGCCCCAATTCATCCTCAAACAAACCTTTTTGATGAGTTTGAATACCATCCCCATATTCCAGATGAGGAAACTGAGGCAAAGAGGTTAAAAACTCAGTCGAAACCACAAGGTAAGTGAGGGCAGACAGGCTTCACACCACAGGCTGCCTGATACCAAAAACAGTCTCATAAACAGGATGTTTCATTGCTTCTGTTCTATTGCCCAGGCTGCGCCCACCAGGAGACCCCTAGGAAACATCGGCCATCTCAGTCCTCTTCCTCAGGGAGGCGGCTGGAGCCACCGTCCTCGGGCAACCTGACATCCATGCATTGCTCTAGGCCTCCTGAAAAGGGGGTAGAGAAACAGAGAGAGGGACGGATGCATTTTAACACATTGAATTATTCACTTACTCTTTCCAATGCATTGAAACTAAGATATTTTGAAGGCCAGAACTGTCTCACTGCTGTTGGAATCTGAGCCAAGGACAAAGACAAAGGTAGGGAGAAGGCTGGGCGATGGTGCGCTGGGGAGGAAGTGCACAAACATGACCTTCAGACAGGGCAGCATGTGGACTCACGTAGACTGTGTGTGGAGGGAGCCAGGAGAAGGGGTGGTTCCAGGGTTGGAGGGGCTTAGAGGAGAGAACTGAGGTCTGAGGAGTCTGTTGCACCACTTACAGGTTCCGTGTCCCGTGTGGGTCCCAGCCCAGCCTCTGCCCTGTGCAAGCACGCAGCCCACGTCCTGCAATGTCCACAAAACCGCAGGAGCCCAGACCATCTCCTGGCTGAGCAACCGATGGAGGGGCAAGAGGAAAAAGGGCTCTGGAAGCCATCAGGCGTCACCCAGAGCTCTCAGGCAAAACTGCAACCACTGTGAGGATTCACATCATCACTCTGCCTCTCGAAAAAGCTGTTGAAGGCTGAGGAGGGAAGTTTTGGAGACCAATGAAGTTACGGCTTCTATTCAGATTGCTTGGCTAGGTCTCCATGGCAAAAGAATGGGTGCCACCATCCAATGTGGAGTGGACCCCAATCCTGCTCGAGTCTCAGCTGTTTGAACCGGGAGGCCATTGGAAAGAGGGGCAGCTGGGAGCAGCTGTCGGCTGAATGGAGGCGCAGGCCCAACACCATTCACGGGTAAGTCCTCACTTCACGTCATCCATAGGTCCCAGGACCTGTGACGGAACTACATATAGTGGAACTAATTTGACCACAGGCTAATTGATAGAAACAAGAGTTAAGATCCTGTAGCATCTCATCAACGTCAAAACAAGATGACTTTGAACCAACCGATGTTAATTCAAGGACCTGCTGTAGTCAGGGGCTGGCTTCTCAGATGACACTTGATTGGCCGCAGGGTGTGGAAACTCCCAGCCCCACCCATCCTCAAGAAAGCCAGTGATTTTCCTGGCAGACTCCGAGACCAAGGCGTCTGGATATAGAGGAGCTAAAACTCTGAAAACATCATAGGGCTTCAGTTGTTCAGATACTTGGTTTCCTGCCACTTAGAAACCTTGTTGGATTAGTATGAGATGATAATAATAAAAAAGATATTACTTACTGACTTTTACCATGTTTGAGGCACTTTCTAAGTGTTTTGTTTCTATTCATCCATTTAATCCTCATAACAACCCTCTGTGGAAGATAGTAGTAGCCCCATTTTCTAGATGAGGAAACTGAGATCCAGAAGCATAAGCAGGTCCCACAGCCAGTAAGCGGCAGAGCCAGGACGTGGACCTGCGGCGTCTGCCTCCGGAGTCCGCCCACTGGGCCCCCAGGCTCACGCACAGGAGAGGGAAGTGGTGCTGTGCACACAATTCGATTTAAAACACACACTTTGCGCATGACGGGTTTTTCAGGGGCCACGAAATTATAGCAATATTTCACATTTACTGAGTGTTTAGCACAGTACCAAGTGCCTTTCATAGAACAATAAGCCTGTGAAATAGGAGTTTCTATCAACTGTATTACATAGACCAAGAAACAGGCTTTAAGAATGAAGCATTGCCCAAGGCGACAGAGCCAAGAAGGAAAGCCCAGCTCAGCCCGACTGCAAAGTGTGGGTCCAAAACAAAGGGCTGGGGAGAAGCCAGGGGCTCAGAAAGCAACTGTGGGCCAGGACAGTGAGGTCCATGAAAGTGGCCGGAAGCAGTGATAAGCCAAAGGTCCAGAACTGGCCACAGGAGATGCTGAATGATGTGACCCGTGTGCACTCAGCTGCCATCAGGAGCACCTTCCTGCTGAAGAGGCCACGCCCAGAACTGGGATCTCCCAGGGACAGGGTTGAGGTCTGGTTGGCACTTCGATCCCCAGCACCCAGTGCACGACCCTGACCCTGTGCGTCTTAGGAGCCGGCACACCCAGGACGGCTGTGGGGGGCTCTGTGGTACAGCTACGGCCCCATCCTTCCTCTCCTCTCTCTGTGCCGCACAGAGGAGTGATTAAAGGGCACCCTCCCATCCCCCTGGAGAGGGTGTGAAACACTCACCGCTGCCCAACTGGGCAGGAGAAAGAAGGAAAATGGGTTCCACTGATGTCAGAGGGGGACCGACCGAGGATGAAACCATTAAGGACTTTTCCGTCTGCAGAACCTGAGTCCAGTCCGCAGGAGTGGCATCGGAAGCCAAAGGAGCACCAGTGTCAGGCAGGTCCTGGCACGAAGCTCAGGTTCTCCACATGCAAGTGGAACCATCTCGGCTGTTTGTCCACCCCCAGGACTGGGACAAAGGCCAATGGAGTATTGCCCTTGCTATCACTCAGCCCCCAATCCAAAAGGGGCCAAGGTGTTTGCCTTCACGGCCTCCTCTCTCCCAGATACTACCCACCCCAATGTGAGTCCTGGCCAGAGTTGGGACCTCCAGGTTCTGTGCATTCCCCCCCTTCCCACCAACGCTGCCCTGGCCTGTCCTCCTCTTCACTTATTTTAATTTTTATTGGGCTATAACTCACATACTGTGAAACTCACCCTTCACTTACTCTTGTGACCCCCAGTTGATTGTCAGGTCTGAATTCAAGAATCCCTTTCTAACTACACTGCATGAAATCCATTGTTCGTTTATTTCAAAAATTCAAGTTCCTCCGTAGCATCTCAACAGGAGAGTGAGAAGCACTCGCCAACACCTGCTCTGTGTTCTTGTGCTGTGCACATCAACCCAGAGCCCTTGCCTTGAGCCAGAATCCATGCCAGGCACTTGACAGACATTGTGTCACTTAATCCTTACAACATCCCTGAAGAGTGAATAGTCCTAGTCCTTTTCAAGTGAGGAAACTGAGGCTCAGAGAGGTTAAGTAACTTTCCCAAGGTCACAAAGCCTTGCACAGGTGGTAGAGTTTGAATCTAGGTCTGTCAGGTGTCAAAGCCTGTGTTCTTGCCCTGGCTGGTGTAGCTCAGTGGACTGAGTGCCGGCCTGCGAACTGAAAGGTCGCGGGTTCGATTCCCATTCAGGGCACATGCCTGGGCTGCTGGCCAGGTCCCCAAGTGGGGGTGTAGGAGAGGCAAACAATTGATGTATCTCTCACACATTGATGTTTCTCTCCCTCCCTTTCTCTCCCTTCCCCTCTCTCTACAAATAAATAAATAAAATCTTTAAAAAAAATCTGTGCTCTTAACCACCTACACCCTGCCCCAGTGCACTTTGGGGGTGAAATCCTGGAGACAGAGGTGGACTACATGGAGCTCCCGCCTGAAGAAACGGGAAAGACAACGTTTTGTCTCAGTACAGTCCTGAAATATTTTAACTCCATCAAATCAGCACCTGCCCTTCAGCAAGAACACCAGGACAAGGAGGGATGAGAATAAACTTGTAAAATGCCAGTCTCCCTCACTTGGGCATGGCCCATAGGATGGGGGAGACGAGGTGCCAGAAAACAGGCAGTGCCAGGGAGGCAGGCTTCTGGGGGGCACCACGGGAGCCTCAGATCTGTGCTTAAGAATCCAGGATGCCTGCCCCTGCCATGAAGGATGGAAAGTCCTGGGGTGCACGCCCAGGACGCCACGATCCCCCCAGCTCCACCCCGAGTACTCAGGAAGGCTGCAGCCCACTAGGCCAGGGCCGCTTCACTTTCCAGGCTGAGAGAGTGCTTAGCGGTTCCTTCAGCCACGGGCCCACATAGGACCAAAATCATCATTCCCTGACTCAGCAAATGTTGACCATGCCTACAATATGCCAGGCACGGCTCTAGGCACTGGGCTTAGAGCAACGGCCAAAGCAGACCAGAACCGCTGACCGACCCCACATAGTTTAACGTCCCAGCCTCGCCTCAGTAATGTGAGGGCTGCTGGCAAGAGCTTCCTTGGATAAAGCTGCCCTAGAGGGCTGTGGGTGCCCCCTAAATAAGGAGGCTTTGCAGAGGCCTGGTGGGGACAGGACCCCATCCGCTAAAGAAGCTTCTTCGATTCCACTCCCTTTGTCGGATTTCCTCCTTTCCCCTCTCGCTCTCCCTGCTCCCTCGCCCTGCTTTCTGGGATCAGCTCCCAAACTACCTACATACAAGTCTTTGTCTCAGGCCCTGCTCTCTGAGGAATCCAGCTACAACTAGCCTCATGCCTCCCCTACAGGGCAAGTGGTTCTGTTCCCATCCCCATTTTGCAGATGAGACTGAGACATGCAAAGGTGAAGTGACTTGCTCAATGCCACACAGACAGTAAGAGATATGGAGCCGGGCCTTTGGGCTCTGAATCCAGCTGAAGAACTACAGGTGAGGACAGGCAGGCAGGAGAAGAAAGGGCTACAAAGGCTGCTCTCAGAGGCCTGGCGATCGGGAGACTGGAAAACACAACAGCAGAGCTATGGCTCACCAGAGGTCATGCCCAGAAAGCCCCATGCACCTTACCAGCCCACTCCAGGAGGACTCACAGATTCTCTCCTGTTCTGCAATCACCTTATTTTTTTCAAGATTTTACTTATTTATTTACTTTTAGAGAAAGGGAAAGGGAGGGAGAAAGAGAGGGAGAGAAACACTGATGTGAGAGAGAACATCAATCAGTGGCATCTCGTCCATGCCCCCGGTTGGGGACTGACCCCACAACCCAGGCACGTGCCCTGACCAGGAATCATCGAACCAGCAACCTTTTGCTTTGTGGCATGATGCCCAACCAACTGAGCCACACTGGTCAGGTCTGCAATCACCTGATTTTAAAACCATACCTTTGTACCACACCAAATACATTGTTTACTAATAAATTTAAATTTTACAGTTTAAAACTTGCTTTTTGAAGGTCTGCATGGAGATATTCTTTCAAGAAGTTTCCAGAAATTTTATTTATAAAGTACCTAACTATATGTCAGGCACTGTTTTAAGCCCTTTAATCTATTAGGAATCATCCTCATTTATAAATGAGGAAACTAAGGCACAGAGAAATGACCTGACTTGCCCGAGGTCACATAGCTTGTAAATGGCCGAGTGAAGAGTAAAATTTGTACATAAAACTGTAAACAGTAAAACAGTTACCAATTTGGTCAGCCTATGAGTGACTGAGATGGAAGCGAAAGTCAAACAATACTAAAGGGAAGGAACCAGAGGCGCCACTCTAATGCCCGAAAGATATGAAGTAGATGCAGAGTAAGACAGCAGATGTGGACCGAGAGAACCCGCACCCTGGACCTGTCAGTCTGCAATCCCCAAATCCAGCATTTCACTACATAGCTGAGCAACGGAGGCCCTGGGGGGAGATGACTTATCCAAGGTAACACAGCTTCCACGGGCCCGGGAACAGACTCTCATCTTCACACTCTGCACCTGTTGTAGAGGCAGGACCCCAGCTGAGAAGGGGCAGGCGGGAGGTGTTTTTGATTTAAAGCCCTGAGGCAGGTCCTATGCAGAGGGCTTCTGGCTGGAGGAGTCAGGGAGTTCAGATTCGACTGGCATGTGAGGATGGCCCTAAAGATTTCATTTAAATATGTCACCAGGAAATGCAGTGTTCCCCTCAGCCAATGAGAGGCATTTCCTTTCCTGGAGACCTCAGTGCACTGGTGAATGGCAGTTGTCTTTCCAGAAGGCTGTTCCCTAGATCAGGGAATTTCCAGAACCATGGGCAGATTGAGATCTTTTCCCTGGGTCTCCCTGGCTATCGCCCTCTTCTGGCCACTCTCAGCATCAGCTTGGACCAGGGAGAGGCCAAACGGTTGGGCGGATGGAGGATGGCAGTGGAGGATGCATGGAGCTGACCAAACCCACACTCCCAAGATCCTCATCTTTCCAGCCCTGCCCACCAATCTGATCTTATTTGCGAAGAGTCACAAAGCACGCATGCCATGGTTATCCAGCGTTTTCTCTAAACTTACTAGAGAAAAATGAGCCCCCAACAGGCAACCTACCTCAAGGTTATTCCTCAAGGCTGAGACCAGGAGCTAGGAGCTCTCACAGACAGACCTATGCCTCTTTCACCTGGATTTGCAGCATCCAGCCAACAGAAGTGCTTAATACATTCCTCAACAAATTGATCACTTCCCCAGTCCAGACCCCAGCTGCCTAGACCACCTCCTACAGCTCCCGGCTCACGTTCAGTAGAGTCAAGGATCTGACAGGTACAGGTGATGGTCGAGGCACCCTTTTTAGCCCCCATCCCACTGTTGCAAGCTCAAAGTCGTCTTCTCAAGCCAAGACCACCATGCCTACAGTGGTCCGAAGACTCATCTCCCTGGTCACGAGCTAGGTAGGTCCTGTGATAAACTGAGATATCTCAGCCGGACATGCTACTGGTTGATATCCTCTCACACTACACAGGAACCAGCTCTTCTGCCCACTTTCCCCACTCAAAAGCCCCGCAAGGTCCAGCAATAGATGGGTATTCTGGAGGAATCTTCCCACACCATAAGACTAAGCCCCTCAAAGCCTGGTTTGATCTTTAACCTCCAGGAGATTCTCAGGTCTCACCACCCCCAAGGTCCTCCAGCCTCCTAGTACCCTTATCTTTCCCAGATTTCACCCAATTCTGACCTGCCCTCTGCGCAGGCCAGTCCACAACCACTGCAGGAGCAATACAAATAATTACAGGGCCTTCAATATTGCTCCACTTGTGGATAATGTCCCCATAAATCATCTGAGTCCTCCTATAATACTGTCCCCATTTTAGAGATAAGGGAACTGAGTCTGCTACTAGAAGTCTCCAGGGAATGAGGAATTGGGCCTCTGGCCCATGGCACCCCCAATAGACCTGGCCCAGCTCCTGAGGGAAGCATCCTGCCCCTTTAGGGATGGAGACAGCCTCTTTCCTCTACGCATTCTGCAGGCAACCAAGTGAAAAGGCCAGAGCACGCCTCGAGGTAAATATCAGTACTCAGGGCCTCTGGCCACCCGCCAGGAACCACTGGGCAGGCCTCTGAGACCATCCTCTAACCGGAGGGTGAATACCCCTCTGTTCCAGCTGGGAACTGCCTCAGACCCATAGGTTCTCTTTGGAACATGTGCTTGAGCCCTTCTGGGGCTGATGTCTCAACTAATTATTCTGGCTTGGAAGCCGCTTCCCTCAAGACACAGGAGCCGGTTGGTGGCTCACGGGAAGCGGGAGCTGCAGCGCCCTGACTGTGATTTGCGCCAGTAAGATTTGCGCGCCCCGGGGCGCCGCTTCCTGGAGGGATTACCGCACCTGCTGGCTTCCATCTCCGTTCGCCAGGGACGACCCCCAGGCTGGGAGCACGCTGAGGGGCCACAGGGTGGTGTGAGGCCACTTGAGTCATGCACATTTCCCCTTGGCTTCCCCGTTCCTTTAGTCTGCTGTGAAGCTTTTCAGTTTCTAAAAATTTTCTTCCCAAGAGTAACCACAAGATGTTGGGAAACTTTGCGCGAAACTTACAAATGCCATGAAATCGGAGCCAGCGACTGCATCTGAGCCTGGGAACGCCGCGCCCAGCCCTGCCGCTCCGCTCCAGCCCAGTGCGTCCGGCGCTGGTGCTGACCACCTGGCTGTCAGGTGGCCCGGGTTCCCTCCCCAGCCCTGAAAGCCATCTCGGCCTCAGGCAACTGCCCTGATTAGCTTAGGTAACGCTCCCGCAGCCACCACCCCCAGCGCACGGCAAACCAGGGACCCGGACGTCCCAGCCCGAGTGGCATTTCAGCCGTTCCTCTGGGCATTGTTTTCCCGGGAAGCCCCAGGGACCTCTAAGGAGGGAAGGGGAGACCCGCCCCACAGACAGCAGCACAGGCTTGCCCACCACCTCATTTGCATTTCAAAGGCAAACTTCTGCCGGACTTGTGGCGGCGGCACCTACCAGCTTTGCATGGGTCGTGGTAATGCTCCAGCTGCTGCTCCGCGCTCTCCTCGCCTTCCAGCACTGAATAGTCCGAGGCGGCGTCCGAGTGCTCCCCGAGGACCTCGACGTGGCGGGGCAGCGGCAGCAGCAGCAGCAGCAGTGGCCCAAGGGCCCCGAGCGCAGTTGCCCCGGGCATGGTTGCGAGAGACTAGCAGAGACCGAGGGAGTTGCGTGCGCGGAAAACTGGGCTCGGGAGAGGGACCCTATACAGGGTTGGGTCGGCGACTGCCTGGGCGTGCTGGTTACGCGCAGGTGGCCAGCATGGTTCCGGGCGGAGCGAGCAGAGCTTAGCGCTCTCGTCTTCGTAGGGGTTCCAAGGAAGCCGCTGCTAGGAGCTACTTGCCCAGCGGCCGAAGCTGCGACTGTGGCGGTGGTGGCGGTGGTTGGAGCAGTGGCCGCTCCGCCCCTCTCCGCCCGGGCTGGACCACACAGCCCTCACCAGGGGCCCCGGGCAGCCAATCACTCGGGCGCCCGAGGCAAAGCCCCTCCTCTTCCCGGCACCTCCGCAACTTCGGAGGAAGGGGAGCGAGGTTAAGATGCTAAAGGCAAGCACCCTGGGTTCTCGGAGTTCCCACGGGAGAATGCTGTTCCTTAAGATTGAGAAGCTGGACTTCCCGCCTTTTTATTCTCATAACTCACTTTACAACTCCCCAGTGCACATGCGGGCGAAGGCCGGCAGCAGTGGTTAGAGCTAGAACGCAGGACCAGGAGACCTACGTGAGCAGTCCGCTTCCCTACCAACTCACTATGTGCTTTCAGGCAATCGTTCCTCTGCAGGGATGAAGTCAATCTTCTCTCGGGTGGCTTTTAGCGCAGAAAAAATAAAAATAAAAAATCGAGGCTTTCAATTCTCAAGCCATGAAGGATGCTTCTTGCAACACCCACCTAACCTAGTGGCTTAGGAATGAATGATTTAAAATGACGGATTTCCCCTCTAAGTGACTCTATCCTTTAATAAACATCTAAGGTGCTTCAACAGGCAAAAAGATTGACAAATGAACAGCTGTGTGGTGCTATTTGTGTTAAATCACAGACATGCTTTATTAAGTAAGCCATTCACCATTAACTTGATGGAATAAAACTGACCATTTCTGAAGTCTTTTTTTTTTTTTGCCAATTAGAAACATATGCCTGAATAATTTAGAATAATCAAGAGATATCTGAAACCCACTCCTATGTTGTCCCTTAATGTAAAAATTGCCAGAACTGAGCCATTTTGATTCATAGACATAAAAAGTATTATTACCATGAGGCTTTTCAAAGACCTTTTGTGCAAGCAAAATTGCCCTAATCAAGAAGTAAAACACACCAATGTGTACAGATTTTTCAGCATCACGCCCAGAACAATCTTTTCTCATTTAAACTGCTAGTAGAAAAAACAGACTGAACTTCCCTTTTGGGTTTCCACATAGGTTTGCAGCCTCTGGTGACTAAATAGTCAACAGGAAGCCCACCCAGAGCTAGGCTTTACACAGGACTCCCAACTCCTGCATTATGACCATCTGTCTTCTCCTCTAGTAACTCGGACAAGTCCTTCAAGCCAGTCAAGGTTTAAGCTAACCGCTGGAAGGGTTAGCTTAATACCCACTACTGGGTATTTTGTCCTGAAATGCAAGTGACCCTGCTTCATGCTATCCGTTTTCATCAAATAAGCACATACTGGATGGAGTTAGACTGGGCGAGACCTGATTAGGAACTGACAAGCAGGAGGAATTTGGGGGGAATGGATGCTACCAAATGGCAGAGAAGGCCAAGTGGCCATTAAACAGGCAATAGGTGTGGGAGCAGGGGTGAGTGGCATTTCTGCCTAAATGCTGGAAGGAGTCAAACCCGACGCCACAGTTCTCTGCCTTCAATCCAGTGAAGGTCACCACCTGTCAGCAGACAAGTCCACAAAGTCAATCCCGAAAAAGCCCCACAAACTTCTGTTGACACTTCCAGGTCTCCAGATGGCACTAGGCAAACAGCCAACTGGGTTCATTAGCAGAGAATTCCTCTGGAAAATAGACATTAGAGGAAACCCCTAGAGCAAGCACTGAGGCCGTGAGCCTTTACTGCCTCTAGTCCCCACCTGGTGAGTAGCTGCGAGGTCTTCTCACCAGCACTTTGTCCAAATATTTTGAAGACAGTGGTGCTCCTGGAGGAGCTGGCTGCAGTTTTGTCAGCAGCCATTTAGATGCTACTTCTGCTATCAACCATCATCAACAAAACATGTGGGCCATAGGTTAGATAGGAACAAAAAAGGGATTAGTATCTTCTCTCATTTATATAGTTCATGATCATACTCACTGCTATATATATAAAATATATTAGCACTTTATGTTATTTTTAATTTAAACCCCATGAAAAAAACTAGAGGCAGGTATAAAGTGCTTCGTGATCTAAAGATGCTCAAGTTCGTTCCACATTTAAATTGGTATTATTTGTGGGCTTCCTGCCCCATAAATCACGGTCATGTAGAATACCTCCAAGACGACACGCTTTCCCCCTTTTTAGTCAGACGTTTGTTCTCCACCCAATCATTCCATCTACACCCCTACACCAAGTGACCCATTTCTCTTGCAGTAGCTCCCAAATCCCTCCACATCAATCAAGTGTTGGCCCCACCATTTTGCCTTTCCAGGACACTACAAGGCAGTGTAGTGTCCCTGCAAGGCTCCCTGCTCCTACGCCGGGAGCAGAACCTCCAAAACAAAGGCGGCACTCAACTGCAGGCTCCTTTCTTAGTTTCCATTACTGACCACTGAGAAGGTACATTTGAGTTCTTTGGAGATTATAAAACATATTTAATAGGTTAACAGTTTTTAGCAACTGTTTTGGGGCTCTCCAAAGCTTTTGCCCGAGCTCCCCAGGGTGGCATACCAGGCCCTCCATCCACCATCAGGCCTTCCTTTCCCGAGTCCAGTCTTGGCTCTTGCCACCTGTCTCTCCACTCCTGTTGCATTGCAACCTTGCAGTTATCCTAGTAAGGGCTTGTGGCTTCACATTTCCATGTCTATGCTGGGGACCTGGTAACCACACAGCCCGCATCCTCACACCAACATCTATTATAGCGGTTACTACACTTAAAGACACTCACCTACTATGTCCGCCCTACCCAACTGGCATGTGACCTACAGCAGACCTTTCATGTATCACTGTCTGTACCCTTCACTCCCTCCAATGACCTTCAAGGTTTAGTCCCATAATCTTAGTGGCTTAAACTGAACCACTAAGAATAACCATAACATTGGCCCGGTAAAATGAGTTACATCAACTTCCTACAACCATCTCCTCCATTTTTTTTTCTCTTCAGAAACTCCTATCACCTTAATAATTTAAACCTTTGAAAATAATTTTAAATACGTGTGTAGACTACATTACTATTGACACTACATATCCCAATGTGGACTTATTCCCCTTTTCTAACGTTAAACTACAGATTAGCAGTTTTATTTAATAAAAGTCCTCACACTGAAATCTAGGAGCTGGTTATACATAATAGGTTCCTTTATTCCCTTAGTTTTCCAACCAGACAAAAACTGTTCATTAAAGAGATCGAAAGTAATCCAAATTTATACCAACAAACTAGCAACAGGAATTGTCAAGTACAGGTGTTGACTGGGGCAGCTAATAAAATCTGGGCGAGAAAAGAACCAAAGGGATTGATGAGGATTTAAATAACTAGTTAAAACTGGGGAGGGAAAAAGTACAAACAGATCAGGAGAAATTAACCCGACTGTGACATAGCACAATAAGAAGAATCCCTTCCGTTGGCATGGAAGAGCCATTTTCAGCCTGATCCCTGTGCGCACTGCCTGCTCCACAGGCTGGAGAGACGGCACACCCATTTTAGTGCAGCAACAGGACCCCAGCCCGGAGACGGCTGCCGGGCTGCAAATAAGAAACCCTTTCATGGCTTCTATACAATGTAAGTCTACCCTATCAATGTCTCAGGATGGTTCTAAGATAACATATCTGAAACTCCTTTGAAAAAGTAAGTACTAAACAAAAGCAATCTATTATCAAACAAAATAATGACAGGCATGGGCTAGTGTGGGGTTTAAGTGTAGGATAGAGCTTGTATGGGAAAAATGTCAAAAAATGATAATAAAAGAGAAAAATCATTAAAAACAAGGACAGCCCTTATTTGTTGTAACATTCTTTCAACTTTCTATACACTTTTTTTTCCCCAAAATACGAAACAGGGTGGGGGATAAAATGTCATTTTAAAGTCTCCAATTCAGGGGTCAGCAAACCATGGCCCACTGGGGTGGCTGTCATACTGGAGCACGCCCGCATGGCCACACTTACTAGTCACGAGCTGTCTGCGGAGTGCTGCCGCAGTGCTCAAGGCCTCAAAAGTTTCCTGTTCGGCCCTTTACAGAAAAAGGTCTGCTGACCCCTGCTTTATTCAAGTGTAGAAGGCTATCAGTAATCTCTTCATATGCATGCCAGTAGTAATGGGTTATCCCTTACTCTCGGTCCACCTGTTTCAAAAAGGAAAGAAAGAAAAGATTCAAGGGGAGTACATTTAACTTTTTATTACTTTTTAAAAATCCAACTTCAGTTAAACAGACTAGATTAGAACCTCAAATGTATTTGATACATTATATACTGGACTCTATTACTAAAAAGCCAGTTGGAATATGACCTACACAAACCAAGGGTATGTACAAAATGGAAGTAATTATCACCAGTAACTATTTCCTTCCAACTCTGTCACGAATTACCTGTGCTCTGTGGGGATCTATAGATTCAACTTTGACAGAGTTGAAAAGCCCAGGTGAAACTGCTTTTTCCAAGTGTGCTCTGTTGGCATTCAAACAGAATTCCATGTTATTTCTTCCTTGCCCTAAGCTCTACTTAAAATGTTTAAGACTTCAAATGACTTAAACTGATAAATTGAGGTAAACACACAGAATGCTGCTTTATCAGTAATTATTAGCAATCCTCGTACATCAATACTTCAATATAAGCAGCTTCCACCACAGTTCTTTATTCCACTTCCTAACACAGTGAAATAACTTAATTTTTACTTTTGTCTTTGCACCATTTCTGCCTAAGGCTCCAATAAGAATGTCCGATCAGGCAGCTTTTAGAAAATGTTCACAGGAGGGCCTAGGCATTCCTCGTGCTCAATTTAAATCTTACAGAATCCCTGCAGCTGTATGTTAACTGTCTGATCTACCCTACCTCCAACCTAGTCTATTTCTGAATACACTTGCAAACAACCTTAAAACTGTTGCTTTTCTGTTCACCTTTAACATCTTAATTGCTAAACTACAGCTTCATAACTGAAATTTTTATGAAGATATAAAACATTAATAAATACTTGTGTTTTCATACATCATTCTTCCTATTTATTATGTGTTCCAATAAATCAATAAAATGAAGCACAAAGACACACAAAAACCTAAACTTAATACCCAGATGGAACCACAAGCACAGAGTGCAGATGACAGAAGGCTTTTCTTTCCCGGACTTCATACACAGAAAGAAGCCCTTTGTGTGTGGTTTTTCCTGAACCAATTACATTAATGCATCTTTCTTTTTTACATTTTATAAAAATTCAGGAAACTTTAAAATAACATTTATTTGCAAGACATTCGGCATAAGGTAGATAGTATACATTTAAGAAATAAAAGTTTTATCAAAATGAATACAATTGGTGATGAACCCTAAATAAAGTGGCTTTTGGAAGAACTGGACTTTGTGGCAACTGACCTTTATAAAGAGGCCCATCCACTCCCAATGAAAAACACCCGAACATACCACTCACTTGGAGCATATACCGTTCACCATTCAGGTATCAGCACAGAATAATGAGTTCTAAGATACGGGGCCTGGTTTATGGGCAAATCCAGGACAATCTAGGAGCCCGACACGATCTACTAAAGAATACTTGACCATCCCTCCAGCCATTCCATTTCCATCTAATCCTACTCTTGTAGGACTGTCAATTGCTGATGTAGCTAAATTTTAGGAGAAATATGCTTAACAGGTATAAGAGGAAAGTTTATCTTTAGTTTTTTATAGTATTCATAAAGCCATCAGTTGGGAAGTTGAGCAAATAATGTTAACAAATGAAAGGTACTTAGCATTAATAAAGTGGAAAAACCCCACACTTTAATTAACTTTAAATAGTATTTTACTAGTCTACAACTGAGAACTAGGGAGCTAAACCATTTGCAAATTACATCTCCTTCAAGATACACCACATCCAGCCACCCTATGAAGCCATAAATCAACAAATATTTTCTAAAGGGCTTTTCAATGTGATTTATATTCATTTTAATGGAGCTTTTTATATGGAAATTAGAAAATTATTTTTCACTGAGAATTCCAGGATTTCAAACAGAGCTCAATTTAATAGGAAAAAACGGTGTACCTGGAAGCAGCTAAACCACTCCTTAAAAACCCTACATCTTACCTGCAAGACTCATGAAAAACAAATTTCATTTTATCACAACAAAAGTTTGCTGTCCAACTTACACTCCATCAGACAGACTATATACTGTTATATATACTTTGTATGTAGTTAGAAATATAAGCCATTCAATACTGACTTTTAGTTTTCCTTGTAAGATCTTAAAGGCAGGTAAGAAAAAGAGAAAATGAAAGAACCAGTGTATTATTATATTTAATATAATATTTTGGCATGAAGATTTACCTACAGCTTCTGACCAAATTTGTCAGCCACACATAAGTGATTATTAAGAAATCAAACTTTTCACTCATTATAGTCCTTACATACTACATGATCGGATGCAGAGTCTACTAATTTATAAACATATTTTGTAATGAAAACATCTTATGTAACTATCAATGGCATGAGTTTCACAATTAGGGTTTAAATATAGCTGTTTTGACTCTTTCTAAAAATACCAATATACAGTATTATTAGGTGGTCATTTGCATAGCAAACTATTAAACTAGAAACTCAATGGTTCTAGGAAAACTTCACATTATGAGTAGTTCCAGAAAGATGCATTCAAAATTAAAATCACTTCTCTTAGAAAAACTGTGACCTTTATTTGCCCACCCAACAGTAAGCTAATCACTCTTACCCCTTTCCCACTTCACACAGTACACCGACCTGAACAAATCTGTGTGCCACAGTTTCATGCAAAGGGTTTGTCACTCAGTCGGTGACGGTACTGGATAACCTATCAATAGGTGTGAGCAAGTTTAAGGATTTTAAAGTGTGAGTTCCCTGTATTAGAAAAGCATAAATTATAATATATTCAAAAAATGTATTCAGTAACATTGCCTTTTGAAAAGATAGCTTTAAATTGCAGACACATCTATTTTCACAGAACAATTTGGTCAGGAAATTTTATTTTAACACTCTAAAGCAGTAATGCTTTAGATGTTACTTAAGTGCCCCAGACAGGATTAACAAAATTAAATGTTTCTAAATTACAAATTTAGCTCCTGTAGGAGTCTCAGAAAAGGAAACAGAAGAAAACAATCCCCCCTCCCAAAAGAAGAAAGACACACACAATTTGAAGAAACCCCAATGTTTCATGCAGTGGTAGGCAAGATGTAAAAAGCCACCCAAATTCACAAATTTCTACACCAATCATCATCAGAAAAAAGTACTCCGAAGTCAATCTGTACATCCAAATGCTTTGGGAATCTACACCTACATTACATTATTTAATGTTATATACATTTATTAACCAACCCCCTTGTTTTTAATAATTTCATATGTAAAACCTTCATTCAAACCCAAAAAAGATGTAAGACTAACTTGGGGGGGAGGGAGAAAAAAATAATCATTTTAGACTTTCAGTTAAAATGTAGTTTATCTAAATCTCAAAATGTTTAATAAAAACAAATATCTTCTCCATTTAACACTTTGCTTTCCAACTGTACAGTAAATTGCATTGTAGAGAGTACACCTCTATCTTCAGACTGTATCTTCTTTGGATGGAACTAAGATGTAACTGGTTAGTTTTAAGATAAATAAATGGGAAGTTGGTCCAACTGTGATGACAGCAGATATATTACATGCAGAATTTAATATTTTTAATTCTCTCTTTTAAAAAAGATGCAGTTGAATCAAAAAAAAAAAACCCAGGTCAAAAGCAAACCCAGATTCAGTATATAAAAGTGTCCCACAATAGGCTGATATGAGAGCAGTAAAAATAAGAGACAAAAGTAATCTTTCTGGAACATCATTTTTCAGTAACGTAGAAACACTAAGTGCCAGGAAGATTTCTATTTATGTAATTTTAGCATCCAAGTCTCCCTCTATTTATTTTATTGGAACAAATGCTTTAAATAAACTATTTGTCCTCTTCACTGAAGAGAGCTGGTCTATCATCTTTAATGAACTAGTTTTGGGGAAGATCAGCCATGTACTGTAGTAATGCCTACTGCATAAAATCCAAGCATTTGCTGTGAACAGTTGGAGAAAGCAGTCAGTAAGAACCTAGGATCAATGGAAATAGATGTTACTTTACGCCGTCCATGAAAGACAGACCCACAAAGTACCCAGTGTTAACGCCCAAATCTCTTCTTGCGCTTTGTTTTGCTGTGCAAGTTCCACCCCTGTGAAAGAGAAACTGATCCAAAGTTCCAGGTTTTCTTGGGTTGCTAGTCAATTTTCACATTAGTATAGATTTTTCGGACAAAGGCACTTGTTCCCATGTAACCAATTGCTCCTGTAAAGATAAAATAAGATGGTTTGAAACAAACACACACAGTACCCTATCTATCATTTACAAACACTAATTGCCCTCTGATCTGGAAAGTTATTCATTTTTTAGGATGTCTTGAAGGTTAATATTCTCTCTGAACTTATTAAAATGGTATCATTTGTTTTGCAAATTGTCCGCTAATGTCATACACGAAGTGTGGCCTAATATATTTTTAGAATTGAGCATCTATTATTACATATGTAATCAATAAATATATCAATTAAATTACATCTCTTATAAAACAGAAATAATTTGACATTGACAAAAACCTGTTAATAAAAATACATGTCTTTTTTTAAAGTTGAGCATGTATTATTCTAGGTCATTAAACCAATATTAATATGTCCCCTAAACCATATGAAACCTTACAGATAGGAAGTGACTGCAAATTCTCTTAGGGAAGGACTGAAGACCATGGCTCAGTGGCATTTGTAGCTCTAGAGAAGAAGCATATTCTGAGGGTTTCTTTTTTATGTTAAAATTGTAGGAGCTGTGTAGTTTGTAGAATGGAAGACCTATCTGAGCAAATGGGCACGAGACACACATAAGTAGGTGTGAAGTTTTGAAATGTTGTTTTTGAATATTTAGTCTCAGATTGGGGCTCAAAACACCAGAAAGCAGGGGTACTTTTCTGTTTTGTTAAATTAAGTACATATTTCCAACTCTGCAGTGCTTGGCACATGATAAAGTACCCCCCAAACATTTGTTGAATGAATAAATGAACTGAATAGTTCTTTACTGCAAATGTAAGGGATCTTTATCTTCAGTATAAGACAGCTGGTCATTTAAGTCATAGAGAAGATTCTCCTTGGATTTAGGAAGAATTTAGCATCTAGTCCAATATTATTGAAAGTTTAAAAGTAAGTCTTGCATGAGTTAATAATGATACACACACACACATATGCCTAAATGGTTGCCTTTGAACTAACTTTTACACCAAATGTATATGCAAGGAAAGAAACAAGTCTATTCTGCCTTTCCTACATATAACTGGACCTCAAGGTAACCAAACGGTCGATGGAAGAAGTTCCTCCTCACGGAATTATCCCAGATAATAACTATAAAAAGAACAAAATTAAAATATTATAACCACTAATGAGTTACACGAGCTAGCAGTAGTTACTAATGCTGCTAACCTCATAAAGAGAGACAGCCAGACATTAAGTGCCTCACAAGTTTAAAAACCATGAAATACTCTTAGGTAAGTATTCCTTAGTATGATCGAGCCAACAAATCTAACGACCACTTTAAAGGAAGTATGAGGGGAATCACATGGAGAAACATTAAATGACACTTCAGGGCTACCACCAGCAAAACCCAGAGTATGAAAAACTCTAGAGGAATTAAAGCAAACAAACCCCCAAAACCCAAGTTTCTTAAATTAGAAGGGAAAAGAAAGGGAACATCAATAGATTAAAAGAGCCTTCAGACATGTTAACCAAGCACTGCATGGACCATTAGTAATCTGATCTTGGCCACAACAAGCTGAATGAGAAGAGAATGGGGATAGGTCAGGTAAATTCGAATACTGAATATGAGCATATTAAGAAATCATATTTACATGTACGTACTGAAATATTACTATATATAATATACAAGTATACTTCAAGTATATTTCATTCATATATCAGAATGTAATATAATTATATTCTAGAATTATACACAATATATTCTTACATATAGAAATGTTTACAGTTGAAATGACATGATGTTCAAGATTCATGTCAGAATAAAAGAGAGGTAATGTGGGAATATAAACAAGACAAGATGGGCTGGGAGATATTACTGATACTAGCTGTGTTAGGTATATAGGGACTCACTATAAATATACAGATACACTGACAGATAAATTATCCCTCTTTTTGTATATATTTGAAAATTCCCCAAAATATTAAAATTTCAAAAAGAAACTCTCACCAAAACAAAGCAAACCTACTTCCAACTACTTTTGCAATGAATAGACATTTATTTAATATAATTAATTATATTACACTTCAAAATACTGGGAATTCATTTTGAAATAGTTACTTTATATAAATTGTTACAAGGTTAAGAAAATAATATTCATATTTTTAAAAACTGAATATGAATTCTTAGAACATAAAAGTATCTGTAAGATTTTAACTAGAATCAAAAATTTAACTGGCATAACGTAACACTAGTCCAATAATCAAATCTAATTTCCCATACTTACAAAACATTTTTCCCCTTTGAGCAGATATGCTTAAAAGCAAAATAGTATCAAATTAAGAGAATCATTTTGCATAATCTTATGGGAGTACTTCAAGAATAAGCTTCTAAAATATGACTTTATAAGAAAAAGATACTGAACATGCTCTGTAGAGAAGTAAATGTCTTGGGAATAATACAGAGATACCTTTTAAAGTTAATTTCTTTAACATTAAAATGCTCTGCTTGAAATATAAAGACTGTAACAATCTATTTCCCACCTTGACAGATATATCTATTTCCTTTTTCTACATCAAACAAAATCACCAAATATTTTTCTTTCAATTACTGATACATACATAACCTGATGAGTATGTATCATTCTGTACCACGATGACATGTGAAATAGTCACAGCTTGAACTGTACCTCCTCTGCCCCCAAACTGATTAGCACTGAAGGCATACATACCCATTAAAGAATAAAGACGGAGACACTGACAGAACAACAGGGAATTGTAAATGTGCCAAGATTTTCAGGCACAAGGAAAAATTTCAAAAGGAAAAGCACTAAAACATTTTAGCTAAATTCATTCCACTTTCTAAATGGAAATGTCAAGGTATTACCTCTCTAGTTCAAAGATCACATATCAAATCAAGAAAAGAATTTAACCCTCTGTCTAATCCCATAATTCTATACCTCATTGAATGGTGGCGATAATCAAGAAACATCTACAATTACATCAAGAGGCACTCAATGAGCAATCTTCTGAAGGAAGGATGGCCAATAATACTAAAGGAACCTTCTGATTGCCTAAAGATACACCAGGGTGTTCCCCCATCACACAAATCTAGTTTTAACCTTCAAGTCCTACTCATCTTTCCCCCAAAGCTGGCTAACTAATTAATTATCAGAGAAAAAGGTTATCACAACAGCTGTAAATAATACATGTGATTATAACAGAGAGAGCTGTCTTCCCTTATAGCCTATGCATGGAATGAGTTTTACTACTTGACAATAAAGCACATGTTTATTGATTTGAGAGAGGGAGGGAGAGAAAGAAAGAGAAACATCAACGTGACAGAAACAGCAACTGGCTGCCTCCCATCTGCACCCTGACAGGAAGGGGACTGAACCTATAACCTAGGTATGTGCCCTGACCGGAGATGGAACCCTCAACTTTTTGGTGTGCAGGACAATGCTCCAACCAACTGAGCCCCACAGGCCAGGGCAGAACAGATTCTTTCTGTTAACTGACACAGAACATACTAGTTTCATACTAGTTATGAGATACATCAACATATCACCAATTCAAGTTACTATCCATCACCATAGAGTTAAAAATGTTTTTCATATGAGAACTTTTAATATCTAATCTCTTAGCAACCTTCAAACATACAATACAGTATTATTAACTAGAGTCACCATGCCATACATTACATCCCCAGGACTTAGTCATCATATTACTGCAAGTCTGTAACTTTTGACCACCTTCACCCATTTTGCCTATAGACACACCTCACATCTCTGAAAACCACCAATCTGTAGAAGAGATTCTTCTGATGAAGGAAAAAATGCAATCCTAGTATACTAAAAGGGTCCACAAATGTCATACCAAGACCTAGCCCTAGCTTACCGAGATGATCACATCTGCCTTATTCTATTATCCACCCCATAGCTAAAGGCAGAACTCTCAAAAAAAAAAAAAGCCCTGGCTGCTGTGACTCAGTGGATTGAGTGCCAGCCTATGAACCAAAGGGCTGCGGGTTTGATTCCCAGTCAGGGCACATGCCTGGGTTGTGAGCCAGGTGCCCAGTAGAGGGCATGCAAGATGCAACCAACACTGGTGTTTCTCTTCCTCTCTCCTCCCTTACCCTCTCTCCAAAAATAAATAAATAAAATGTTAAAAAAAAAAAGTCAGTCAGACTCTGGAATTTATTTTGGTATTCCTAATCAAACAACAGAATGTCATTTCTTAATTCCCCATAACTGTGTTTTTCTGACTCTGAAATACTCAAAAATTTACTCATGATATTCCAAGAATTTCAGAACTTACCACACATTATCCCCAAGGCTGTGCTAAATACCGCCATATATCCAAAGTAAAATGATGTTTGAAATAAGCCATACATCCTGAAATAAAACAAAGTAATTACATATATAGTACATTGATTTTTACTTTCAACATAAGGCCTTAAATTCTAGTATTTAAATGACAAGTGCAGTTCCTAAATACAAACGAAAATGTGTCAACTTACTTTGTTTTGAAAAAATAGTAGTAAAAGGAATACATGTAAACATAGATTGCAGTTGATGCAGCAGAGAGAAAACTTGTCCATTGCCTGGGGGAAAAAATATAGCTCTTTTGAATGAATGGCACTGAAATGAGCATTTTAAAATGCAAAGACTTTTATTTAAAATAATCCTTTAAAACTTTGTATCTTTAAAAACAAATGCATGCATTTTGTATTTAAATATATCAACAAGGAGAGAGCCTAAGAACTGGAAGAAGAGATCCTGAATTTTGTCAGGTTCCCTGGTAGAAGTGACTTTAAATAACCATTTTCATTTTCAGACCTGTCTCCCTGTGTTTAATTAACACAGAGCAATGCTTCCTCATAAAGCTCTTTCCACATCAAGCACTTTGTAAAAATATTTCTAACATAGTGACCGTCATTAATACAAAGGAAATCGATACTATTTTTCATCATTTTATAACAGAAAAATCTTCTTTTTCATTTTTATAACTGAAAAAATTCCCTATTCTATCTTAAGCAACAAAGCTTTTATATGTATCTTTTACTTCACTTGATATACTTCAAATGGAAACCGATTTTAAAATATTAGGGTCCCCTGAGGTTCTCCCCAGAAATAAGCACTCACCACCTATAATCTTCCGCATTTAGCAGAAAGTACGTGCACACAATGGTCACGCAGACAGTCACAATGCACAGGATGACCAGCACCAGCATCATGAAACCATAGACATAATAGATCTTATATGCCCAGAAAGATGTGAAGATGAAATACCTGAATAAAATGCAAAAAAGACAGTTTTCTAGTCTTTACCTTGAAGTTCACTTTGCTCTTGCTAAGTTTCCCATCTTAGTTCTCACTTAAATTTCAATATTTTTCTTGAGTAACTTCCAACAATTTCCCTCACCTTTTTTCATCTACTAAATACTCTAAAATGCTCTAACAATATTCTTGGATAATCTTTCCAGAACAATTTCTTTAGTGGGGCATATATGTCTAAGGAAACTGAATAAATTAGAAGCTTAAAGAAGTGAAATACGGAAAACAAATGAAAATAGCAAAAAATTCGTATTTGTAATATAAAGTCAATTACCTCATTCTTTCACTTTTTCTCTAGATACAACACTACTCAAGCAATGTACTTTGTATTTTATACAATATCCTATTAAATAAAAAAACTAGGTTTGATGGGGTAATGATGTACATGCAATCAGGGGGGACAAAACTAGGACAAGAAAGCCTGAAGAGACTTCGCACTCTCTTCAGAGGGCAGTACAGGAAAGGGCGCTAGGATTTTACACTAAGACCCAGAGTGTGAAGAGAACACCGTCTCCACCCAGCAACTCCCCTCGTGCCTCTGTAGCGGCCTCCACCTTTTACGTGGAGCGCTCCCCACTCTGCCACCGAAGCCCACAACCCTCAACACTACAGTATAGTTTTGCCTGTGTTTTGTATTTACATTACAGGAATCATACAGTAGAAATCTTTTTTAAAAAGATTTTACACTAAGAAAAAGGCCCTTCATTCTAATTCTATTACACAAATCATCATTCAATTAGAAAGGGTCTTCTAGCCTCTTTCTCTTGATGTTTGTTAATTTATTTGTTCATCGTTCATTCTTTCAGGGTACTTACAGAGTCCCTACCACGTATCAGGGAAGCAGTGAGAATACAACTGTGAAGGTGACATGGTATCTACCTTTAAGGAGATTACTGTTTAGCAGGGAACACCAGTAAAGGGGCAATCACGATGCACCGTGACATGTGCTCTACCAGTGCATCTCAGAGGGGCATCTTACTGGTTTGGCTGGGTGGGACTTGGGGGCAGGGATGGCGTGAGAAGAATCGGGTAAGTCATGTGGGGGACAGGGTGTGAGGGACGGGAGATAGAGGGAGCCAGAATAATGTTCCAGGCATAGTAACAGCGAAGGCAAAGGCTCAAGAGAATTTGGTTCAGTATGGTCAGAACCTCAAATGAACGGGTGAGTGCCAAGAGATGAGTTTGGAGATATGAACAGGGCCATGTTGAGGGATTTGGACTTAACTCCATGAAAACGAGAAGCCTTTAGCAAAGAAGTGATATGGTCAGATTGCTACCTTAGAAAGATCACTTTAACTACCAAAAGGAGACTGGGTGTGAAGGAGGTCAAAACAGAAGTTAAAGATAAGCAGAAAGGCTATCTAACGGAACGGAGGACCTGCAGAAGCAGGAAGAGATGTGAATCAGAAGGAACAGAAGGTGGGCGGAGAATGGAAAAACTGGTTGGGGGTCAAGTCAGGGTGAGGACACACAGCAGTCCAGACTGAAAGGACAGAAGCTGTTCCTGAACTGACTTTCTTAACCCATAGGCTGTAGTGACGCACACCCCATCCAATCCCTCTCCAAGGTACTGACTAACTCCCACCGCTGGTAGGTGGCTACCCGCAGTTTGCCCAAATCTATGTCGGTTGTACTTGTCAGTGTAATTAGACAATTTAATTACATTTAATAGAAACCAAGAAACAAACATAAGAGCAAAAAGGATATGTGATTTCTATAAAAATTATTTTAAATGCTTTGGAAAGCTTCAATAAGGTGAATTGCTAAAAAAAAAAAAAAAAAAAAGTTCCAAAACTAGTTGTGGGTGAGACGGCTATAAAAGACTGAAGGGCAAGTGTTCCAATCTAGAAGGACTTCAGACAAGTCTTTATGTTCTTGTTCCACTTTAACAAGACTAAAAAACACAGATGTATAATGAATGTCAAAGGAAAAATTATGGAAACAGCAACTAGATACAAATCAAAGACCTTGGCTTTAAATTTTTTTTAAAAAAATCAGTGAAGAATGTACCTTGAGTTGTTCTGTTAAAATAAAATGTTAAAAATAAAATGTTATGTATGTATCTTTTTTAATAACTGCCTTACACGACCCAGTTTTTTCAATTAACCAACTATCAGATCCAATCGTGTCTGTTAAGGAGGCATCCACTGTACAGGACAGAATCAGCAGTGGGGCACCTGGAAGGAAACGTGTAGAGGAATTTTGAGCAGTTACAATGACTGGCATTTCAGGGGCAGGGGCCAGAGATGTATGACTGCAGTTCTTGACAAAGTCCCACACAAACAACCGTCTTGCCTAAGATGTCAGAGAATTCCCATCAAGAAACACTGGAACACAGGCTGAAAACAGAAAGGCTGACATTTGCGGCGGTGACCAAGGATGCAGTTGTGAAGCATGGCAAACTGGGCACAAGGCGGCGTACCTCCCACTCACGAACACACACACATTTCCCAGCACTCCCGCAAATCTCTATGGAGGGAAACCAGGAATGGCTATGCATCCAAAGATATCAGGACAGTCCAACTGGTAGGTAATGGTTTACCTAGTTCTCGGAACCCTCAGAAAATTTAAAAAATACAATAAAAGCCAGTAATTCTTTCTATCATTCATGTGATCAAAAGGTGGTCTAGCATTCTCTACAATGCATGCTTTGATTTCTAAGAATTCCTGTAAAATGAGAGATGTCTAGAGGATAATACAAAAAAGTATAAAATTCACCTGAATATTTAAGAAGAGAACAGAAAATTACTTTTAGAAAGTCATACAGATCCCCTTTCTGGAAGCCACAGAACTAGCAGACTAACTCTGTTAGATGCTTTCCTACCCTACTCTAACTCCTAAATTCTCTAATCACAATTAAATCCCTCAAAGCATAAATACATTGCCAAAACTCACATTTCAATGAAGATTGAGCCAAAAGGTAAAATTCCTCCCAGGCAAACAATAACCGCTGGCTCCATAAACCTGGAAAATATTAAAATTAACAGTAAAGTTCTAGCATGATTTGATTTTATGTTATACCATATAAATCCTGATATAGAAAGCAGATGCTTGATACTCAAAAACAATGTAAAGGATAGAAACAAATCAGTAAAAGAAATTAAAATCCAAGGAGGCACAACACAGAGGTGAGACTTTGAATTAGTCCTAGAATATAGTCAAAATTCTTTCCAGCATTAAAGGCAGAGATAAGAATTTGGGGAATATAAATTCTTGCCAGTGTCAGAATTCAAAAAAGACTCCTAAGTGTCTGCTTGTTTCTACATCTCTCAATAACTTCTAAGAACTTTACAGGCGTTTACTTACAGAAAGCAAGAGAGAAATAAGAAGTCTTGAGACCCCTATCTGAATAATGTTTCTCAAACTGTGGCCTTGCCATTTCTTTGCTCACTCTCTCATTGGTTCAGGAATTCCTTTTGCTATGGATTACACAACTAGGATAGTATGAGTTCTGAGTTACAATGGAGCCAAAGAATGAAAAAGAATAAATTTCAAACCTTATTCATTCAACTCAACAAACATGTACTGATTGCAACTGGTAGTTCTCTACCTGGAATGTCTTATCTTGTCTCATACTTCTCTGCAAGTGCGGGCTCAAGTGTCTCCCTGTAAAGCCTTCTCTAAGTCTCCCAGGAAGAGGTGGGTCATTCCCCCATTCATCCATTACCCTCTGAACGTTACTCCATCACGACACTTACCACACTACACTGTAACTGTCTGATTATACACATACCACACTTCCCTGGATCGTAAATGCTGGCAGGCAGAAGCTATTCGTCTAGCTACAACCAGGGCCCAGTGCTGCGTCTGGCACATAAAAGGAAGGTACTAAACTATTACCTCTAGAGTGAACAAACTAAAGGACTGAGATAAAAATCAAAGAATTTAAGAGCTGGGAAAAAAAACTTAAAAACCATTTTAGTCTTCTTTCCTCATTTTATAGAAAGTCATGACCTACAGAGGTTAAAAATGATCTGCCCTATGTGACACAGTGGGAGCCAGATCCACTATTCGGATGCTGGTTCCCATGTGTCCATATAAAGCAAATGAAGATACAAGCCTTCCTACACCTAAATGAGACACATGGTTGTTCCTTCCTCTCCTTCGCTAGCCCTGGTGACCTGGAGGACTTTGGTTATTTCTGACTATGCTTTTCCTATCAGCTTATTCTCCTCAGTAATAGGTGAAGATCAGGATAGCAACAGGCCTTAATGATCAAATTTGAAAAATATAGTTGAATTTAAAAAACAGACTACAAAATTCTCCTAAGACCAATCTAAGAAAAAAACATGGACAATTTCTAAGACTAGAACAGATCATTCTCCTTTCAACTATAGGGGGTATTTTATTCAGCCTCAATTTCTATTAAGTGTCTACATACCTCCAAGTCTACAAAAAACTGTATGTATAAGTATCTGAACGTAAGTTATATTTATAATGTGGTTAAATATCTGGGAACAGAGGCCTCGATATATATCCCTTATTATGAATTTGTAGAATCTACTGTGTAGCTATTCTTATGCGATGGGGAATGTAGGAAATGTACAGTAAGACTGTTCTACTTCTGTCTGCAAGTAAGGGCCAGGAAAAAATGCAGAATAGAATGAACCAATTTAATAAATTTTACATTTAGTACTGTTATTAAATATAATATTCAACTTACTAATTTTAAGATGCTATATATATATATATATATATATATACATTGAGTTCCTGTTCTGCTCAAATTTGAATTACAAGAATTAGAAATATAAACCTATTAATGACATCTCCTTTTACTTCCAAAATTTGAAAAAATACAAATCATCTCGAATTAAAAATTCATCAAGAATCATAAATTAAAAGCTGAATGGCCAAATAAACTGTAAACTACGTTTACATGGTGGCAATAGAAGAGTCTCTTCACTTGTTAAACAGAAATACTTGTCATCCTTTGTTAGGATTAATCTCAAGTTACAACAGGTCCTCAAGAATGGATTTTGTGCATACAATGTGACAGTATATTTATTCTATACTATCCCAGAAGTGAAGATAAAGATGGCAAGTTAGCAAATTACAACTGGTCTCAACCCTAATTAATCTCTCAAATGGTAGGATATATATGGCTGTAAATGTCTGTCAGCATTGTTTAGACTAATAAAATACCTGGAAAGGAAAATCAAATTATAAATGAGGGACTGTCAAACTTTTTCTATAAAGGTTCAGACAGTAAATACTTTGGATTTTGCAGGTGACATGGTCTCAGATATAGCTACTCAACTCCAATGTTGCACTGCAGAAGCAATCAGGGACAATATGTGAGCAAACAGGCATGTTCCAACACAACTTTTTGTTAGTAAGAACAGCAAGCAGCAGGCACACTTGGCCTCTATGCTGCAGTTACAGAATGGATGCAGCTTTAGTTTTCACCCACCTCTACACACAAGCGTACTTATCGAAGCATTTGACTTATCTGTAAATGGCACCAATATTCAGAAAGTGAAGTCAGGATAAAATTTATTACTACTTCTAAAAATACAGGATGAAAAATACCAAAAGACAAATTCTTAAGTTAAAACTTAAGAGAGTCATTCTTATAAATATATGACATTTCTAAAAGTTAGGTATATATAACAGCCTTCAAAAAGTCTATATTGTGAGAAACAATCACGTGAGATTCGAGTTCTCTTTACCATTTTTTCTCCGGTATGGGACGAGGCACAGCATTGACACGGCAAGGGAAGTTGGGCTGACCTGACAGATTTCGGCCAAGTATTGTACCAACGAGGTTTAGAGGAAGAATAACAAAAAAACAGATGCAACAAACGGCCACCTGTAAATTAAATTAAAATGTGTGTGATTACTCAGAATGATAACAATAATAAAAATAAATAAAAGGGACACTTAAAAATTTAAATGCAATTGGATCACAAAAGAAAACATTTAGGTTCAATATGGGTTAAAATTGTACCAACTATACACTAATAAAAATTAAAATGTGCTTTAAAATATTAGTATTGAACTAACGTAAATTGAAGTGTTTCCACTTCCTCATTTTCCCTATTCTTCCATATGGTCTCTGCTATAGTCCTTTTCTCTCTTCCTGCACTTTCCAGCTGTTGTTCTTGTAACATATCCTTTATCTTTCCTCATTATAACCAACGTACTTGGCTACACTTTACTGAGCTTCTAATATGCACAAAGAGCTTTACATCTATTCCACTATTTTACAAATGAAGAAAATGAGGCTTAGAGAGGCTAAGTAACAGCCATGATATCACAGGCTAGCAGGCAGCCAGACTAAAATTTCAGTTCGGGTCCGCCAGTCTCAAAGATCACACTCATTTCTATTCTAGACTGCCTTAGGTTCTTAACAACAGAAGCATAGCTCTATTTCTTACATATGTGTCATTACTAAAATAATATGAATATTTTTCTATTAGTACTTCCAAGTCTAAGGTTATAAGGAAGGCCATGTCAAGATTCTATAACCAAAGTAATCAGTTGGGAAAATACTTATTTTTGTGGCTTTTTTTCTCTATATAAATCTGGGTACAGAAGGACACAAATTCAAATGCTTTGCAAGCCAGCATCTGGTTAAGATCATTTCACTCTGAACTTCTGAAAAATAAAGTAGGATTCTATCACCTCTAAGATCTCTTTCAATTATACGTTTTGAGGTTCTAATAAATAGAAAGTAAAAGTGAGAAAAAAAGCATAATGAAAACTGAAGAAATAAGAGAAATGAATAGCTAATAAAGGAACCCATAAACAGCCTCATCAAGACATTAACTGCTTATCATTTGTTTTTTTCCCCTTTTCTTATCTGACTTTTTAAATGTAAGAAAAAAATGTTAGCAGTTTGTTAGAAACTGTTAGTGATTAAACTGTGAAAGCAATTTTCTACTTCTTTATGCTCAAGTTCTGGATGAGTTTACTTGAAGAATACTCTGAAATTGCAAGGGAAGCTGTTTTTTAAAAAAATGTCACAAAGAACTAAATCATCCGTGAAGTCAGAATTTCTCTCAATACTGATATTCAACCAAATAAACTGGTTACTGACAAAGAAAGGACTGAACTATTATACCCCTCGATATTAGATTTGTATTCATCACAACTTTAATGCTCTCACAAATTTAAAATGTTAAAATATTGAATTTACAAAATATATTTATACTAATAGAATCACGCTGTATCTCTTCTGTATTTTGCTTCCATATTAAGATTTTATTTAAAAGTTAAATTTAGCCGCTAAGAGTTAAAAAACCATTAGTCCAATGCACTGGCGAAAACTCTGGAACACAAACCAATACAGGCCCTCCCCTAGCCTGCTGGTCACCCACCGTTCATGGACCGGTGGAGAGTGAAAACAGGCAGCGGGGAGAGAAAAGACTGACTCTAGGTCAAGGGCCTCCCACATCTACATAAGACCCAGTTACAAACAAGCACTGCCCATCAGTACTTAAAACCCACAGAGGTACCAACTGGTCAACTTGTCTCATTCTCGGTCACAAACCAACAATGTGGCTATTACTCATTCTTTTGCTTCCAGACCGGCCTTTTGGGAAATCTGTAGTGTGCATAGGGCAGAAAGGGGAAAAGCAGTCTGAAATGGACTATTTTAGAATGCTAAAGGATATAAATTTTATTTAGGGTTATAGGCAGTAATTGCTCATAAGTAAGGTGAGTCTCAGGAAACAAAGTCTTGTTGGCCATTATGCTTATACAGTTCTTCAACACCTGCTCGGAGTAGACAATTTTATCATCCATATCTAGCTCACACATTTTTATGACTTTATATCTATATAGAAATGATTTAGCTTCAATTTAATTGACAAAAGTATCTAATAACCATAGCACCACCAACTCAAACACGAATACCTATAAGAAGTCTACTTTATTAGATATTTTCGACATGCTAATAAATAACTCATATTCTGTTTCTTGGGTCATATCAGTACTTTAATAGAAGAAACACTGGATTTGAAGTTAAAACTTGTTCTATGTTTTCATTTTCTTTCACCCAGGAGTGGAATTGCTGGATCATATAGTAGTGCTATCTTTAAATTTTTGAGGAACCTCCACACTGTTTTCCACAGTGGGTGAAGTTAGTATTATCCTGATATCAAAACCAGCAATAAAGGTATTACAAGAAAAATATAGACTCTCATAAATATTGTCTCTCATAAATACAGATGCAAAAAAACAACAAAAGTTAACAAATAAAATCCAATATATAAAATGGGTAATACATCATAACCAATTGAAGATTATCAAAGGAATGAATGCAAGATTGAGTTATGACTAAAAAATCAATGCAATTCACATTACCAGAACGCCTCCCCAGAAAATCATAGATCACCTCAAAAGATGCAGAAAAAGCCATTCACAATTTTAACCTCAGCAAACTAGATTAGAAGGGAACTTTCATGAAGGGTATCTAAAAAACAAAACAACTTTTACTTGAGGACACAAGCCTGAATACTGCCCGCTAAGTAAGTCAAGGACGCATGCTTTCACTGCTTCTATCCAACACTGTATGGAAGGAGGTTCTAGCCAGTGCAATAAAGAAAAAGAAGCAAGAGGCATATACAGGTGGGGAGGGGAGAGTGGGTGTGTGTGTGTGGGGGGGAGGTGGGTTTAAAAATGGAGACAGCTGTATTTGAACAACAATTAAAAAAATAATAATACAAAATTTTTTATAAAAGGTCATTAATATTTAAAAAGATTAGAAAGGCAGAAGAAGTAAAAGTGTTTTTATTCACAGATAACATAACTTATATAAAAAATCTTTAGGAATCTACAAAAAACTAGAATAAGTGAGTTTAGCAAAATTGTAGGATGTAAAGCCAATATATAAAAATCAACTATTTTTCTATACACTAGCAACAAACAATCAGAATTTAAAATTTAAAAAAATACCATTTACAAAAGGCATAAAAATATGAAATTCTTAAAGTTGACAAAAGATATATAAAACCTAAACACTAAAATCTATAAAATGTTGCAGAGAAGTTGTGTTCATTAATCGAGACTTTCAATATTATTAAGATGTCAATTCTTCCGAAATTAACCTATAGATTCAACACAATTCCAATCAAAATACCAGCAGGCTTTTCGTAGAAATTAACAATTTGATTCTAAACTCTATATGGAAATGCAAAGAACTTAAAAAAATCCAATCAAGTCTGCAAAAGAAGAACTGAGTTCAAGACTTACAACTGTAAATAGGACAGTGTGGTACTGACATAAAAACAGAACCAATTATTCAACAAAACACAACGAAATCCAGAAATAGATCCACACATGTGGTCAACTGATTATCAACAAAAGTGCTAAGGCAATTCAGTGGAGAAAAGGTAATTTTTTTTTTTTTTACAAATGGTGCTGGAACACTGAATAGCCATAAACAAAATAAAATCCTTGACCCTTCACTCACACTATATACAAAATTAACCAAAAATGGATCAGCGACCTATCACCATAAAATTTCTAACAGAAAACATACAAAAAAAGCTTACTGATCCTTGGTTTAGCAAAAGATCTTTTTTTAAGTCTTTTTAAAAATATATTTTATTGATTATGCCATTACAGTTGTCCCATTTCCCCACCTTCATTCCCTGCCACCCTGCACACCCTCCCACCCACATTCCCCCCTTTAGTTCATGTCCATGTGTCATAAGTTCTTTAGCTTCTACATTTCCCATACTCTTCTTGCCCTCTCCCTGTCTATTTTCTCCCCACCATCTATGCTACTTATTCTCTGTACCTTCCCCCCCTCCTCCCACTCACCTGTTGCTAACCCTCCATGTGATCTCCATTTCTATGGCTCTGCTCCTGATCTAGCTGTCCACTTAGTTTCCTTTTGTTTTAGGTGTGGTTGTTAGTAACTGTGAGTTTGCTGTCCTTTCACTGTTCATATTTTTTATCTTCTTTTTCTTAGATAAGTCCCTTTAACATTTCATATAATAAGGACTGGTGATGATGAACTCCATGAACTCGATCTTATCTGAGAAGCACTT
>PVKM010011774.1:0-32703 GCA_004027735.1 Carollia perspicillata | reverse complement strand
TCCATAGACATCTGATTCCCCCATGTTCCTTCAAGATTGTAAATTTATTGAGTTTTGCTAATTATGTCTTGGACATGGTCCTAAGCTCTGAGCAGTCGACTAAACAGACATGGTTCCCGCCCTCCTGAACTAGCCCGCTAATGCGAGAGGCAGACATCAATCAACCAAATACACCTCTCTGAGGAGGAGACATTTAAGATGAAAATCTGAAAGGGTGAGGCAGGTAAGGTCCAAGCAGAAGTAAAATATGCGAAGATCTGGGGGCAGAGAGGAGTCTGGTGCACCAGACAAACTCGAAGCAAGCCTGTGCATCAGGAGCCTACTGACTGAGGGGAAGGGCAGTGAGGGCTGAGCGGGGAGAGGTGGGCAGGAGTCCCCGTGGCAGTCTGTATCCCAGGTACTGACATTTTGTACTACATTCGGCAACTGAAACCACAAAAGAACTGAAGTCGTTACTTACCTTCAGTAGACAGGAAGAAATACTAAGAGAATTTGAGAAACCATGGGGAAAAACCCATATAATTGCTAAAATTCTCTGCTGGGAATAAAAAAACACCACTACAAGAGCCTTCTGTTGACGTTCCTGTGAAGAGGGTCTCTGCTCCCCTCTCCTGGGCCGCACAGGCAAAGGGCCACCCACCGGGGAAGGGCCAGGGGAGCGAGCGCCCTTGTATTTAACACTGCCCTTCCCTCTCTCTCTCCTGCCCTGTTTGCTAGCTGCCGCCTGACACCACAGGGCCACAGCTACCACGGTTCCCCTTGAACTAGGAGGAAGATACAGAACTGGGTCTGCAGTAACAGGAACCGTGACGGTCACGGTATAAAGAGGGAGGATTTCTTCACAGGGCTCCCCGCCTGATGCTTTCACTTCACGTTTAAGGCACAGGCACCAGGATCAGAGGGAGTCTCCCTGATAATTGGCCTCCCTGACCTTTACCCTCGGTAGTGCCCTTTTCACACTTCCTGCTCAGCCCTGTTAGGGAGTGCCGGTGCTCCTATGACCAGTGACTTTCACCTGGGAGGTTCTGCGTCCGTAGAAGGGCTGCGGACACCTTTCTGTTACTACTACACCTTTGAGTGTGCTGCCCCTTGATTCAGAACTGGATTAGCTAATATTCTGCATTTCAGGTACATTGTGGCTTATGTTAACTTCTTTATGACCAACCATGGGATTTAATGTAAATATTTTATTGTTTACACTATTACAGTTGTCCCAATTTCCCCCCTTTGCCCTCCTCCACCAGCCCATCCCTACTCCCACCGTCAATCCCACACTACTGTCCATGTCCACGGGTCATTCACATATGTTCTGATATGTTCTGATGGGGTATGTTCTAATCCCTTCTAATGGGATATGTTCTAATCCCTTCACATTCTTTCGACAATCGTGGAGTTTTAAGAATTGAATAAAAGTTAACTTAACTGGGTAGGTGAATTCCAGGGTCTAAGCACTAGGACAGGTAGATGGAGTTTTGAAATGTAACTAGTTGAGAAGTTGGGCGCTGCTTGAATGCAACTGTATTTTCGCTTTTAACAATCTTGTCCTGTGACTCATTTTGAGAACCCCCAGGGTTGTCACTGATATCCTGGTGGTGACAGTGAATACAGCTTTCGTGTTTCCTGTCCTCCAGGCAAGAAGGAGCATTTCAACTCTTCCTTTCTAATGAAGACTTTTAGATAATATGCCTATAAATCTGCCTATTGATCTCTTTTGTTTTCCTGCATTAAAAACAATCTGAAGATTGTATTTTCAGCATATTTTTAAAGTTCAGCATAAGGTAAAGTATAGATCACTGGATTCGAATCAGATGGTCAGATATGAAATTATTTCTTTCTAGCTAAATGTAAAACGAAATGTATAAAAATATATCCTTTAGTAAAAGGATATCTAATATTCCAGTAAATGTATAAACCTCCTTGTCAATGAACAACATGTCAAATGATTGTGTCATTAGTTTATGCAAATATCTCAGGAAAAGAGAGGCTATGGGTATTTTTCCAAGTACAGAATCAGACTTGTTCAGGAAAAAACCTCTAAGGTGATCTCGTGCTGGTCATTCTTTCGGAGCCCTGGGTTTCTCCACAGGACCCTCCTGCCAGTACCCTGCCTGGCTGGCTGGAATTCTGGGACAGCGCCTCTGGCCCTCCTGACTTATACTAGCATTGGTCGCGAAGGGACAAATCACTTATTAAAAGAAACCATATAATTTCTTGTAAGTATCATTGAGAAGCACCTACTAATACTTTTTTTCAATCAATGAGAGTTAAGTTCACAGTCAATTTATTCGCATTAGGAACGTGATTCCACAGGCTTTTTTCATCGATGTAATTTACTTTTAGATGGAAAAAAGGAGTCTGCATCGGTATGCTGTTGGCCATGTTCACACTTTCTGAGGTGCCGGTTTCCCCGAGTTTTCGTCCACCCTGATCTGGAAGGGGAAGGAGGGTGCAGACGGAAAAAGTGGGGGGCAGGGCAGCTGCTGCCCACAAGGGACCTCGTAAGGTGAGGCGGCTGGTCTCCACGGTCCGCAGGTCCTCCTTCCTGCTGCTTTCCCATCCTGAAGATAAATTACCCTAACGTCTTTAAAAACAGCTGCTGAAACTCGAGAGATTGCTAATTTTACTTAGTATTGGTATAATAATTCACCAGGATTAGCGATTTTGTCTAGTTTACAAAATGTAAGCCAAACAAGATAATTTTTAATAAAGATTTTATTTATTTTATTTTTAGAGAGAGGGAAAGGGAAGGAGAAAGAGAGGGGGAGAAACATCGATCTGTGGTTGCCCCTCGCGCACCTGCTACTGGGGACCCAGGCATGTGCCCTGACTGGTAACCCTTTGGCCCGCACTCAACCCACTGAGCATAGCCTGGGCAAAACAAAATAATTTAAATTACACTAGTCTTCATAAGTACTAATACTTTAAAATCTTAATTCTGCTGTGAGCATATCAGTGGCATATCTGGGACAGAAGTTGATACTCATATTTTAAAATGACTTCAAATTTTTATTGGAAAACCAGTATTCACTACACATGATTTATTATTTTACATTTACTACTTACCAAATTAAGCATCTTAAAATTTTTTTTAATGTAGCATTGCCTGTGGGCTTCATTTATGTAGGTAATTAAAATCCATAGTTTGAATAGCATTTAGGCTTATGAATAAGGAACTGTTACCCCTTAAACAAGTAACTGTTATAAAGTTTATTGTGTATTTTTCCTATAGTTTCTTTATACATTTGAAAGCATGTGCAAAGGACGAGAGATGAGAAGAAGTGGCATGTTTTTCACTGGATTGCTAGAAGGTCAGCCCTTCATCATGCCAGGAGGTAAGAGGCAAATGGGTAAAAAGGTATAAATCATGGAGGTATAATTCAAAAAGAGATACTTTATCTGAAGAAGAGCAGTTGAAGAGAGTTTTTACAACTTCATTTTTATTGTTGAACTATTACAGATGTCCCCACAAGTAAATTATTCGGGTTGGAGTTTTAGGAAGTACGGGCAGAATTTGAAGAACAGACTTTAAGTAGAAAGAACAGTTAAAATGTTATTGCATTAATATGGGTGGGGACTGGTTACTATGTAGGTTTAAAGGGGAGGGGTTAAAGACTCAGAGTTTTTGACGTATGACGTGAGTGAACGGTACACACATCTACTGCCTGCCTTCCTTCCTTCCTTCCCCTCTCCCTCTTTCTTTTGAGGGAGTTACAGTAATAAAGGCAGCTTTGAACACACTGAATCTAAGGTATTGCTGGAATATCCAGTGGAAATGCTCAGCAGGCAGCTGAACATACACATTAGCAAACTTAAGGAGGAAGACCTAGGTTAGGAATACAGATTTGGGAGTCCAGCGAATAGATAATTAAATACAGAGAAGTGGATGAAATCACCAACAAATATATAAAATGAGGAAAAAAGTCGACTGGCTTTTAAGAGATAAGTAGAGGAAAACGTAAGGGCATCTAATTTTCCCTTATCAGTGGAAAGAAAAGCAATTTGAAAGGACACTAATCGCAACTTCCAAATACCAGCCAAGGTCAATATAGATTTCAAAACAGACTCAGAAATTTTTTCAACCAACACCTCTTCTGCTCCAATTAGTTCTTCTAAGCTTTTTCTTGCTATTTATATCAGATTATCCTTTAATTTCAGTTGCGGCCATTATTTGTACCCTTTGCCCCTATTTGTAAGCTGCTGTTTTAGAACCAAGTTCTTTTTGATGACTTTACCACCAAAAGATCAATATCTGACTATGCTATCACTTCATTTCAATGATTTTTTCCACGTTGTTTCATCACTGGTATGTATGTGCAGTGGCTAGCTTCCCTTTCCAATCCCCACGTGTAGCATTGCAGTGCACCGGATTGATGGGCATCTGTGGGCCAGTGTAGGTAAGTGCTGTGTACGGTTTCTCTGGGAAACTGCATTCTGAGTTTGCAACCTATTGTGAAGGAATCTGGGGACACAACTTGCTTCAAACTAGGAGCTCCGCTATATCTAAAACTTCTTCTGGATCCTAGTTTGGCCCAGTTTTTCCTTGTTCCCTAAAGTTTGACCACATGCTCTTCTGTTATAGGACTTTTAAATTATTCTATATTCTTGTCCCAATACGATTTACTCACAGGCAAATGAACTGGAACACAGTCTGTGTCCCCCAAATAAAAATGCATTATTTCTAATGAAATGAAGAAGATTTCACTTGCATGTCATAGAAAAACTATTAATATGTTAACTCCACAATTTACACACTTAAGATGTTCAAAATGATGTCTCTCATATTACAGCAGAGAAGAACATTTCCACCCTGGAAAATTCGCTCTTTGGACATTTTTATTTTTAAACCAAACTAATGTAATTTAAATTTCTGTCTTAGATAAGTGGCTAAGGCTACTGACATCTTAATAATGGGAGATATTTTTAATGATGTGAAAACTGCTTTAAAGAAAGGACCTAATTAATCCTTTTCATGACGTTTGTATTACATTTGTCCTTTGATTTGCGTTGCAACTATTATTGGTATATTCTGCCCCCGTTTCGAGCACATGTTTTAGAATGGCGCTGTTTTCATCGGCTTTGCCGTGAAGGAATCACTTCATTCCCGACGACTGCGCCCCCTGGACCGGTTGTTTCCTGGCTGCCCCCAGCTGTGCTTTCCCGCACCATTCACTCCCTGATGCTGTGCTTCTCTGTGCCCTTAAAGCATTTCTTCCGCTGGCCTGGTTTGCGGTCTCCCTATTTTAGATCGCCACGTAGCAGCTGTTCAGTCAGCCTCCTGTCATCTGTTTTCAACAGTGCTATACAGCGTCCCACACGGCTTCAAGGATGACAGATTGGCTGGACTCAGGGTCTGCACTGTAATAACTGTCTTGTCACTGAATGTTGAGTGTACTTCACAGGTGACACTGATGAAACTGCTTAAGAAATCAGGTATGATCTATGGCAGAGCCAAATCTTAGTTTTATATGCAGGGTATGGTTCTGTTTTGACCAACTTCAGGACAAATACTAACATTTTAAAAAAACTGCATCATTTTTTAATGTCTAATATATCTTTTCCATTCATCAGTCCATTCTCTCATGCTTTTGATTCCTGGGATACATTTACTAGTCTGCATTTGGGCGTTATCTGTAGCTTCAAATCAAAATGAATTTAAGTGGTATATGCTACGATTTAACCCACATTCTGCTCTATCAGCATACACTGTTATTATATGTCAAAATGTAGAGATCTGGCCTTTCAAAGTTAACAAAAAAATCTTCCCAACATTGCAGTCTGTTCGTTGTCAGTGATACTGGTTTCTGCCTGGAATCCTAACCTGTATGGACAGGGACAGGAACTTAAAGTTCTCTGCCTTAAAGACTTGCTTACGAAACTGGAACAAAGATCTAAAAGTGCTAAAAAGAAAGCAATACAGTCTATCAATATGTTACTTCAATTTACAAACTATAACACAAAGAAGATGCCACAAATCATAGTTCTAATGGTCTTAGAATTGTGGCTTGATTTTGGTTACTATTTAGGCAATACTTATCCATTACATTTCGAATAGCATTATAAATAATTGAACAAAAAATTGCCTTGCCTTTTATTTTATTTAGTGAAATCTATAAAACTCTTTGTAAGGTCTCCTAACCTAAGCAGAGTTATCCAATCTGAATTTTATCACATCTTCTCTGTACTTCATTGGGACAGAATGAATGATTATGGAGCACAAGCTGACAGCAAAGAGGAAAAGATGACAACCGAGGCCCTGACAGGTGCTTGCCCTGCATATTTGAGAGCAGACTCTATCCTTAAATGATGGCCTCCTTTAGGTCAACATCAATGTCATTGACAAATTGATCCATTCGGTTACTAAGTCTTTCTCATTAGTACATTTCCAATAAATAAGAGCTGTTCATTAAGAGATGCTGCCACAACCATTTCATTTACTTTCAGAATTTGGGTTAAGAATCATAATTCAAAATTGTTACTCAAGTGGTTACTTCAGGAAAAACAAAGCAAAATAAACTTCTTTCTTCCCAGACATGAAATGGTCTATTATTCTTTAATAAATAGATGACTCAAATCAATTTTCCCAAATCATTTAGATTTCATGAGGAATGCATTTTCATGAAAAGAGCATGTATATAATCAATAATAAATCAAAGTCACAAAACAAACTTTGTGGAGGAAGAGATGGCTTGAGTGGTGAACCAAACAACTTTAAAAGGAGATTATCTTTTGGGTCAAAAGGAAGCAAAGAGAGCAAGCACACCTTTTTTGTAGTGTAGGTATACACCTTGTAGTTTGACTTCAGCCTTCCTTAAATGAGGGTACTTTAAGCTGGGAGTGAGGATGGGCCACCTTTAACCCGGAACCTTTTTGTCTACTTACCCGACACTTTCACTGTGGTGAACACCATCTGCATCGAGAACCCATTAGGTGCCATTTAACCTTTCTGTACTTTAGATACCACATCTGCAAAATGGATTAAATGGCTTCTCTTCCAGACCATTCCTGGCTGTGAAAGGATGATTTCTTAAAGTACCCTGAGAGCTCTTGTTGGATTCAGAGGAGCGTTATTTTGGTCATCATGACCTTCAAAATTATGGAGGGACTGGGGCTCACAGGAAAGTTCACTACTTAAAAAGTCACATAAAATTGTTACAGTTATACTGAAAAACCTTGATTGATCTGTATCGGGAAATTTATTGCTGTGCATTATGAGCACTTAAAGATATTCTGTTCTCTCTTCACGGTTAGCCTCAACTTTGTGTCTGGTGAACTAAGCCTTTTTTTTGAAATTACCAATAAAGTGCTAAGATTAAGAATGAGAAGGAGGAAGATCATTAGGGAATTTTTTAAAAATAAATAAAAGTGAGAAGAATTCTAATTAACATTAATAGCAAAATCGGGAGAGTCAGTGGCTGACTTTTAAGTGTACATATTTTTGAAAGCTGCGATGAGTGAAGGAATGGGAAAGAGAACATGGTATTGACCCATATGGAGCTTATTTTTGGGGAAAATACTTGCATCCAGAATACAGCCAGAGTACTTCATAAGTCCTACATCGTGAAACCCTAGGTTGTGGGGTAGACAGAAGTGATCATGGTAATTCTGGTAACTCAATCTGCAAAAATCTAAAACTATCGTCAAATCCCATTACTTTGATACTTGGATCAGAGAATATAATTACTATTACTAAAGGTCCTGCTGCCTGACCTTCTGATAAGTTAGAATTTACCAAAATTGTTGAATTAGAAAGCATTCGTAGAATCCTTGCTATCAGAAAAGCATCAATGGATAGTTATGAAAAAGTCATCTGTTTGAGGTTAATACCTACAAAGACTGTTCAATTTAGGGGAAGAAGTGAGTGGGGTTAACAATGAAGCCATGTGCAAGTCATGTACATTCAGATGTCCCTAGGAGAACTTTTTCAAAAAGATTTATTTATTTTTAGAGAGAGAGGAAGGAAGGCAGAAAGAGAGGGAGAGAAACACGATCAGTTGCCTCTTGCATGCTGCCCCCCTGCCCCCACCCCGACCAGGGACCTGGCCCACAACCCAGGTGTGTGCCCTGACCAGGAATTAAACCAGCAACCTTTCCATTTGCAGAAGGACGCCCAACCCACTGTCCCACACCAGTCAAGGCCCTAGAGAACCTTTTAATTCTGAGGAGATTTAAATGTAGTATTCGTGAAGGTTTAAGTACTCTAGATTGTGGTTATAGATTATTCTGGTACACAGTTGTGAGATCATCTTTACATAAATCACAAGGTACTATTCTGTTCTTTGTATGTAATGTAGTTTTAGTATTTTCAAAAGGTAAGTTGTATTTTAATTGTACTTCAGATAAATCTACTTGCAACCTCTGCAAAATTTACTTTTTTAGTGTCTGTAAAAAAGACAATCTGTGCATTTCCCATATCCTTTAAGTAGTATGATTTGCATCTTTATATAAAAGAGGATTTTCTCATGTTTGTCTTTTCCTCATCCTCACTAAATTTGTTTAAGTGAAATGACCTATCAAAAGAAATATGACAAGGTCCTGTCAATCTGACAGTTGTGTAAAGCTAGTTTTTGTTACCAATGCCTAGTGTTTCTCCTGTCTTTACCATTCCTAATTACTTGGGTTTGCTTTTGCTGCTAGGTATATTGTTTTAAGCGCTCAGCTGTTGTAGTGGGTATGAAGTGCCTGACAGTCCATTAAAAATAAACCAAGATAAATTACAGTTGTGACAGAGGTTCCAGTCTTTGTTATTCTTGATATGGTACCATCTGTGCCTCTAATGAATTCCTCTAGACCTTTAAAATGATCTGTCAAACAGCTCAATAGACATTAGACTCTCCCCCTACCCCCACCAATGCTACTACTACTAGTAGGGTCACATCTAGAATTATTCCACAACACTCCTCATACTTTTAAATAAAAAAAAATACTTTACATCCATTAAAGGTAACGAAATGAAAGGATATTAGAAGAGAAAAAAACCTTTCAAATTATTTAGTTCACCTTCCCCTTAAAAAAATTTAAAAATCAAATGCTTAATTCCTATCTTTTTACTGTCTTTTATGAAATAGACCAGACGACTATATACAAATTATCAAGTGCTCTTTTTGAAATGAAAGCTAACTCATGTCACCACTCTGCTGAGAACTCCCTAGTGATGTCCAATCTCACATAAGCTGAGGTCCTTGCAGTGGCCTTCAGGGCTCAGGCCCCTACTTCCTCTCTGACCTCATCTGCTCACACCCTCCTCATGGGTCTGCTCCGGTAAGACCGGTCTCCCGCTGGTTCCTCTCACATGCCATGTATGCCCTTTTCTCCTGAGATGCTTTTCTGCTGGAAAAATTGAATTAGCAGAGCTTGTCCTCTCTTCACCTTCAGGTCTTTGCTCACATGGCAACTTACCAGGTCTTTCTGATCACCCTCTCTGAAGTCAAAACCTCACCACCACCACCATCACCATCCACTGGTAGTGCTCAGCTCTGTCCCCTTCCCAGCTTGATTTTTTAAAAAAGATTATTTATTTATTTATTTTTAGAGAGAGGGGAAGGGAGGGAGAAAGAGACAGAGAAACATCAATGTGTGGTTGCCTCTCACATGACCCCACTGGGGAGCAGGCCCACAACCCAGGCATGTGCCATGACCGGAAATCTAACTGGCAACCCTTTGGTTCGCAGCCTGCGCTCAATCCACTGAGCTACACCAGCCAGGGCTTGATTTTGCTCTAAAACATTTATTACCTTCTAACGTACAATATGGTTTATTTGTTCACTTTCATCTTCTCCCACTAGAATGTGTTTTTGTTTTGTTTTCCTTCTGTTTTGTTCATTACTGTTTCTAGCACCTAAGCAACTCCTGGCACCATGAAGTGTTCACAAAGGCTCATTTGATGACCCAAAGACCGACTTAATAAGCTCTCCACTCAGCTTTGTACCAGTATTCCACTTTCTAGCTTTTAAAGGTGATTTGTACCATTTACCCACAAAGGCACCCTGACCTTAATTGAAAGAATTTAAAAGAACATCAGATCATTTAAAACCTAAACTTGGCTTCAACTGACTTTTAAAATCCAATGTAATACATAAGTGGGCTGAAAGTGAAAGGATGGAGAAAGATATACTATGCAAACATTATTTTTCAAAAGCAAGAATAGCTATATTAATATCAGATAAAGTAGACTTCAAAGCAAAAAAATTACTAGAGACAAACAGGGGCACTACACAGTGGTAAAAGGATGACTCCCTCAGGAAGACAAAATCCTAAATCTGTACATACCAAACAGAAAAAATTTTAAAGTAAAGTAGAAGCTGATAGAACTGAGAGGAGAAACAGACAAACTCGCAACGGTAGTCGGCAACTTCAATACCGCACTGTCAACAATTGAAGGAATTACCAGGGCAGAGAAGAATGGCACAAACGACCCACCATCAGGATACACCCGACAGACACAGAGCACGGCACCCAACAACGGCGCGTGCTTTTCTCTTGAAAAGAGAAAATGGAACAGCCCATGGAACAGTCACCATATTCTGGCTATAAAATAAATTCCAAAAATGTGAAGAATTGAAATGATACAAAGTATATTTTCCACTCTAAAGGAATCAAACTAGAACTCAATGACAGACAACATAAACATCTTCAATATTTGGAAATCAAACAAAAGACTTATAAATAATCCATGTGCCAAAGAAGAATATCAAGGGAATTGTGCTGAGTTAAAAAAAAAAAGCCCACCTCAAAAGGTAACATGCTGTATAATTTTATCTACAGAACATTCTTGAAATGACAAACCATGGCTATGTCTTATAAGAAGGTATCATAAGGGATTCTTGTGATAATGGCATAGTTCTGTATCTTAACTGGGGTGACATTTACTGAATTTACAGATGTGATAAAACATCACAGAGCTAAATACACACACAAATGAGTACACGTTGAGCTTATCAATTCTAAACAAAGTTGCTAACTTTTTCAATGTCCCAGCTGTGATAACTGCACTGTTGATATGTTACGCAAGATGTTGCCACTGGGGAAAATGAATGAAAGGTTCGAGGGATTTCAGTCTTTTTTTCCTGATGGCTGCATTTGAATCTACAGTTATCTGAAACTAAAGAGTTTAATTTAAAAAGCCAATATAATGACATGGAAAGGTACATATTTAAAGGAATGTTAACTTCTTTCATAATCAAATTAGTGTTAAGGATTCAATGAGAGTTTAGCACCATGACTGACACAAAATAATCAATAAATGTTAGCAAGTCCCATCATTATTATTTAAAAAGAAATAGCTGAAGGGACAATACTTTTTCTTTAAACAGACATCACTGAAACATGTTTTCGAAGGAGTTTAAAATTGCACTGATTTTTTTTTAAATAAAATGAAATCATTACAATGTTATTGTTGTATATGATATCCAAGTATCGGAGGATAAATTGGATTTGAAAATTCTAAAAAGAGTTACTGATTGTCTAAACATATTTGCTAAACATTTACTTAACACATTCTACTGTGAAAATCACAAGTAAGTACTAACTGCATTACATGGGAGCCAACTAACATATCAATTATACGAATAAACTGCCTGGGTGTTACAGAAGTTTAAAAGGATAATTACAAATAGTTAAGTGGTATAACAATGTCGTTCTAACCTTTTTTAGTGACGGCAAATCCCGAGGAAGAATAGATAAGCTCTTTGGAGAAAACCATGTAACTTCAAATGTTCCAGAGCCTGGGATACTCATTTGGTCTGATCCTACAATCACTTATGTATACAAATACTGCTGCATAGTTGAGAGCATTTTAGAATCACAAATCATTTACCCCAGAACTTATCTAGGTCCAATCCTGATGCATATAACTGCTAGACAATGGAGGAACTGTCTGGATGCTTCCCTTACAATACACCTCCAGTGAAGGCATCTACCTTATCCAAATTCAAATGTCCTGATTAGGAGACACCACAACACCCAATTATTCCAATTTTTGCACTATTCAATATATAATACATACTACAGGACTCTATCTAAATAACCTCTCTTGTACTTACTATGTGTCAAAGTTTTAAAGACAGCTATCACCTAACCAAAAAAGACAAATGTATTATTCTAGCCGGCAATGCAGGTTTACTTCTGAGGATTCCTTATTTTCCAAGTTTACTTCTACACAATCCAATGAAGGAAGAGCTCCTTCAAAGTCCTACTGCTGAGAGCCTGGAAGTGCACTAACAGAGACTAATGAGCTCCTGTAATCGAACGGACTATATTTAGAGCTGTGAAAAGAGGGTACGGCGTTCATCTCTGAAGCACATATCGAGAGACCACACTTGTTTATAAATCTGTTTTAACATCACTTCTGACTTCTGCATATTTTAGTAGCAGTCTCCATTCTGGGTAAGCTGGGGAAAGGCTGGCTTCTACAAGTGTTTCTTCTCGTAACTATTGCATTAGAATTTATGAGGTAGTACCCCAGGAATCTACATTTTAAAAAGATTCCTGGGTGATTTTATGCACAATTAAGATTAATATCAGCTACTCCCTTTTGTAAACTAACACTTAATTCAGAAGTAGGATGCTTTGCAATAACTTTTATTCTTGCCCAATAGGGGATCTCTTCCTTTTTCTACAGTGGTAGAGCTTTGAGATGACTAAAAATACATTAAGAAGGGTGAGTACAAACTGCATCAATACCACAGATGGCGACAGTACTCGGGATCTCCTGGAACACTCCTTGTTACCAATGGCCCGTTTATGGCAAGGCTCTCAGAGAGAGAGCCAGGAGGGATCTGCAGGCACGATTACAGCTGAGCCTCGATGGAAGTCTTTCTGGCCGGCAATAAAGCCAACTGTGCCACCCTCCAGCATTTGTGCCGATGGCGGCAAGCTGTCTGAGCCACTGGCTCCAATGATTTGTTGTCGCCTAATTAACTTGTATACCAAAAGAAACAACAACACTGGTGAAACTGAACAATTTCTCCTCAAAGCCTGATATTTAAATTCCTTGCATCAACTCATTTAGAGCCATTTGTAGAGAATTTGCCCTTTTGCTGCCTACATATCAATTTTCTGCCTACTATTTGGTCTTGTATACTGGCAAAATGCAAGCAGTTTATTTGCTTTTAACCGTTTTTAGCAAATTCAAGGCAAACTACAAAGAGAAAATATGCAATTTCAGCTCCCCCAAAGTACCTGGTACAGTGCATTCATTGTGCATCAGTGGGTATTTCTTGATGTCCACTCGGAGAGTGAGGCCAGCCTCTGGCAGGTGCACCATGACACATTTGTCTGTTTGCTCTGATTTTTCAATGTAATACTGAAAATTTCACTTTTGGCAGTAACTACAATTTTCTATTATCGAAGATAAAAATTCATGTCTATAAATTCTTCTTAATTTTCATACCATTAAACACCAAAATGTTCATCAAAAATTATTATTTTGCTATATTTCCAAAAGAAACTAACATCTACTATAGCAAATAAAATCCTGGGGGAAGAGGACACAAGCGTAAGTACAGATGTGTCATTCAGTTTAACCAGCGTTTGTGCTAAATGACGACTGAGACCACAGCATTCTGGCTGACTGGCAGGAGTCTGTTTCACACATGCAAAGATCCAAAGGTAAAAGGTACTTTCGGAGATTACCTAACTTGATCTTTGCTTTTGCAAATTAGGAAGTTTGCCTGTCAAGATCACTTTACTTTGATTTATTTTTTCTTCTTTATTGGACCAAATTATTCTGAAATACTGCACACTAGATCACACAAAAACAAAAGTATTTGATCTCCTATCTATACTATGACCACTGTTTTATGTTTATGGTAATACATATGAATCAACTATTACCTACAGTGATCACTGTTAAATAAGTAGTCAGCATATTCCTATCATTCTACAGCTAAGATTACAAGAAATATGGAATGACATTTTGCGAAATCAGAACCTGAAAAGCCTCATCTTCACAAGCTCCGAGACCACACCAACTCCCAATCTGCACAGAGAGGTTTTACCTGAACCACACGATGCTTTTTTTCAGACCTACTTAAGGTTCACTAATCTGTAAAATTTTGCTCATCCTTCCCAGAGTTCATGAGATGAAGCAAAGCTAGAATTTTGGCTTATTTCTTCAGGATACACCCTCCAATTTTAGATCATCATTGGTTTTTCGTGACTTAACTGTGACTGAGTCTACCCGCTCCCGTTTCCGACTCCTCTTCCTGCCTGGTGCCTACCCAACTATTCTATAAAATGTTACTTGTCAAGGTTTTTGTATTGATGGTTTTTCTGGTTTGTATGGCCAAGAAGAAACAAGGAGCATTTGATCAGAAATTTGTATTTGCCTTTCCAACACACACAAAAAAGAGAATGAAGTCACATATACCTGTATTATCTGAAAGAACAGAAAGAGCAATTCCGGAATAACTTCTAGCTTATAGTCTCCAACATTAATCACAGCCACACACAGACTTGCTATAAAAACAATAAGCAATCTTATCTGCAATCTTATCTTACACAAACATTTTTCCTAGTTATAAGGCTACTTAAAGAGTTTCTCATCAGCGAAATGAAGGGGCCAACCCTTCATTGGGGTTGAAGGAGAAAGGACTTTGTGACCAGATTCTGCAATGCAGTTAAATTTTATGTGCCATTATATGATTTCCAGAAAATTTCTGAAACCAAACTATATACAACCTCAGACTTTTAAAAGATATGTGACATTAATTATAACCTTTCTCTCACTTATCAATAATCCTAGTAAGATAATTAGAAAAATTGAGGAACTGAGATCTCTTAAATGTTTCTCATAGTGGCACATTATCTTGTGTAACGAAGCACTTAAGTCTTCCCAGCTGAAAAATAAATGAACAAATAAAATCAGGAGGACTTTTGCAGCTGCTCAGGGAATCATAAAGAAGTGTAACACTCTGACTCCTTTGGACAACCACTAAATTTATAACTCGGCTGTTCTGGACTTAAAAGCCCCAAAATGAAGAAGAATGAAAATTAACTGGCTTATTGCATTAAATATATTTTCATGTTCTCTACAAAATACTAAAGGAACTACATGTGTTAAAATTCTAACAGTAATGTCTTAGTATCGCAGTTACCACTACAGTCGAACTCCTGATCTGCAGTTTTTCTCTCTGCGGTTTCAGTTACCCACAGTCAAGCACGGTTCAAAACCATTAAATAAAAAATTCCAGACAAAACAATTCAATAAATAATCAGTTTTAAATTCAAACTTATTAAAGCACACCCTTCTGAGTAGTGTGATGAAATTTCTCACTGTCCCAGGGCTGTTCCTCAGTCATCCTTTGTTCGGCATATCCATGCTAGAGACGCGATCCTTATTGTCATCTGGGTCATCAGATCAGCTGTCACGGGACTGCAGGGCTTGTGTTCAGGGAACCCTTACTTTACCTAACATGCCATGGCCCCGAAGTGCAAGAGCAGTAATGCCGGCAATTCCAACGTGCCAGAGAGATGGGAAGTGCAGCCTTTCGGTGGAAAGGCGAAAGTTCTCAAGTTAATAAATAAAGAAAAAAATCATATCCTGAGCGGACTAAGATCTATGTTAAGAACAAATCTATCCATGAAATTGTGAAGAAGGAAAGGAAACTCACACTAGTTTTGCTGTCGTACCTCAAACTGCAAAAGTCACGGCTACGGTGTGTGCCAAGGTCTTAGTTGGGATAGAAAAGGCATTAAATTTTGGGGAAAAGACATGAACAGACAACGTGTTCCAACTCCCAGGAATACCTCGCACCAGGAAGTGCTGAGTCTCTACGAAGGCCTTAGCAAAGGGTTCCCGGAAATGAGCAGCCACATTCATGTAACTTGTATTACAGCACATTGATGTGATTGTTCTACTGCTGGTTACTGTCATTACTCTCTTACTATGCCTACTTTATAAATTAATCTTTCTCTGTAGGTATGTGTGTATGGGGAAAAAACCAGTATACACAGGGGTGGGCAAAAGGAGGTTTACAGTTGTGAGTACGAAAAACAAGAGTTTATTCTCGTACTATTGTTCGCTTATTAATTATTGTATCATCTCTTATTATTAACCTGCTTTTGCCCACCTCTGTACAGGGTTTGGTACTATTCTCGATTTCAGACAGCCACTGGGGGGTCTTGGAACACACTTCCTGAGGATGAGAGGGACGGCAAACACATGTTCAAGAGCGAGCTTCTGAAAGAATGGCAGCCAAACGATCCGGAGTATTTCTGTCCCACTTCCAGCCCAGCTACCAGGCAGGTATAAAAACTGGGGGAAGGGCACACCGATCGCATATTTTCATTTGCTTTTCCATGTGTTTCATTTCATATTATTACTACACATAAAACATTTTATTATTAAATGTAAATCCTTGTCCCAAAGAAAAGAAACTAAAGGATAGCTCTGTTGTGATTTCTTCAATCCTTAATGAGTAAAAACACTCCAATATTTGTATTCTTTGTGAACAAAATAAATGTGTGCCTAGAAGACTCAAAACTGCTCAAGTTTGCTACTAAATAAGGACCTACCTTGCTCTGCTTCCCATTAGCTTTGTATCGGCAGATCTAGTTTTCATTAGGGACCAGTCCTAGTTGGTGGCAGAAGCAATTGGTGTTGTTTAAATATTTATAGTTTCATTTCAGTTCTACCTTGGTTTGTTGAACAGACGTAAAACCAACCTCTCTAGCATATGTGCTACTTCCTGTAATTCACAACTGAGCCTAACTCCACTATTCACTACATCACACACAATTTAACAAAACAAAATACCATAGATAAAGGAAATAATCAGAATCCACTTAGGTCTTTTTTCTTTTTAATTCTTTTCCAAAAACAAGGTGTGAAAAAAATCTTGAGGAACCATACCTTAACTACTTTTTTACTTCCCTGCAATTTTAGTCGATGGCAGGTAAGTCATGATTATATGTGATAATGGGGGGCAGAAATAATAGGGACGAGGCACAAAAACCTATTTTCATTCTTCTTTACACCTACATTTAAGAAAGCTGCTAACAAGCAGCGAAGCTGAAGGGTGTGAACTTCCTTTCCTAGTCCGCTTTCCAGCACTGCGGCTAACAGAGAGTGGAGTGGTCAGAAAGCAGCAGTCGGGGGGGAGGAGAAGGGCACAGGAAACACAAGAATTTGTCTGCCAGCCCCTAACCACAGTTTTCTGGACATAGCCAATTTTAACCTCTCTTTATAACTTACAAGGAAGTCTGACCTTTCTTAAATTTACTTATGGAATAGTCAAAAGTTTAGCTAAGATTTTTATTGCTAAACAAACTTAAGACAAATGTGACAGATATCAAGCAACCAAGTTTCACCTGCGTAAGGAATTAAATGTCCTGAGCGATACTTTTTGCTAATAAAGCCACAGATTCAGCTAATGCATGCAACATTACAATGAGACTGGTTTCACCCAAGTCCCAAATAACTGTGAGTGATGAAGCAAGCATCAACTGGCCCAGCACCAAATGAAGACTCCAGAGTATTTATGCAGCAAAACCCAACAGAACACCATGCAGTGAGTAATCAAACACTTCACACTGCACCGTTATTCCACACACAAGCAGCAGCACGTGAACACACAGACGCACGAGGGGCAGGGGCAGGCGGAGGCTGAGGCTGGAATGGGGCATCTGCTAGCCGAGGAATGTCAGGAATTGCTGGCAAACACCAGAAGGGACGACAGACAGGCAGGGAAGGGGCCTCCCCCACAGGTTCAGAGGGAACGTGGCCCTGCTGACACCTGGATTTTGGACTTCTACCCTTCAGAACTGGGAGACAATAAATGCCCGCTCTGTTAAGCCACCAGTTTGTGGCATTCTGTGAAAGCAGCTTTAGAATGCTAACACAGCCAGAACCAGCGGAGACTAACACTGGAGTGTGTCACCAATAGACACACACTGGTCAGAAGCACAGGAGATGGGGGCAGTCCCTTAGGTAAACAAAAACAGTATGTCTCAGATAAATGAATTACAGAAAATTTAAGAAAAATAGATTTTATTTCTTTATATGGTGTTCAGCTTTATTAATGTTGGACCACAATTATATTTTTTAGTATCATAATGACATGATGGATATAAGGAGATATATTACATAGACATATGCTGATAAGAAGATATATCTAAATATGGATATATAGGTATACCTAATATGTAAGTGGGTGTAAGTGGATATAGCTAAAATAAATATAAAATTCTTCAAAAACTCCTTCTTTAGACAAAAATACAACTCTTTCATCAAAGTTTTAATTTTAACCTTCATCATATAAGTCTACAAGAGGGACCTAACCCCCCCCCCAAAACTATCTTCTGGAGGGTGGGCCCCTGCAGTCCATGCTTCCTGCACACGGTGTGTTCTAGGAACCCATGTGCATCAGTGTACCAGCAGGCATTGTTGTGAGAGGCTGTTTGGCTTCAGTGATTTCTTTTTTGAAGACTTTTTCAACGACTTTTTCAACATGTTTGCCCATCTCATGATGGGTGACTTATGAGCATACCTACCTGTGCTGGTGTGCAGCAGTTTCCACACAAAAAAATGGCATAACCCCAGTGTCCCGCCCTCCCTATTCACCTGATCTTGCCCCAAGTGACTTCCCCCAATCCCAGTGAAAAAAGTCCTCCAAGGGAAACATTTTCCTGATGTGGAAGAGGTGAAACAAAAAAATGGCAGAAGCACTAAAAGACATCAAAATTGATGAGCTCAATAACTGTTTTGAGCAGTGGAAAAAAATGTGTCTATAGGTGCATTGTATCAAATGGAGAGTACTTTGAAGGTGACTGAGGTTTAAATGTGTCAGAATAAATACATGATTTTTATAAAGAAATTTAGGGTTATTTTTGGGTCCCTCCCGTATATGCATTCTATATAATATATCACACATAAAAACTAATGTTTCTGAGTTAAAGTGTACAGAGTATGTTTGGAAGATAAAACACATTTTTGCATTTAAACTCTACTAACAGTCAATCACAGTAATCCCTGCTCACTCATGATAACTGATTCCTCAATATCTGGGCCAGGCAAGCTATTTACCCAAGTCACAGTTGGTTGGAACAGGACTCCACACCCTACTCAAAGGCTGCCCATGAAAGGCTGAACACAGGAGAAACTGGGGGTCTCAGTGGTAGCTGGGGTGAAAACTCTGCCCTCTGGTCATCTTGGATTGGAAGGTGACTGACTGACCGACCTGACCTTCTGTGGGAATGCTGAATGTGAAACAAGAGAGAAAATAACATTGAGAGGACAGAAGGAGAATGAGTAAAAATAGAAAAGGAGGGTACGAAGCAGGTACAGAGCAGCTGGGCCTCCAGTATTCGTTCCTTTACTCAACACATGTTTACTGAACCAAAGCACTAGGTTACACACCGAGCAGTGTGGTAGGACAATTACGGCAAGTGTCACTAAAAGGAGGCACCACTCGGACAACTGGGTCATCGGGGCTGCTGTTAGGTCAACAGGCTTTCCAAATAAACATCAACCTCAACCCCTGTCGACTGCCAGGGACAGATGGGGAAAAAGTGCAAAATGTTAAGGATCAAAGAGATTGTATGACTCTATCTGGTCCCATTCATAATCCGTGGAAACTTCCCAGGTAAAAGGGGCACCAGTGTCTGCCTGATCCACACCAGCTCTTCGCTGTGGGGGAGGGGCTATAGGTACAGCATTTACATTTCCCAAATACTAGGACTACCAAAATTCTCACCATTAACGAATTATACTGGGTGCAAATTGGAAGGCTAATGAACACTCTTCCCAAGACTGTTTTAAGGGGATTAATTAATCACAGGGATTGACCTTGACAAAACCTTACAATAGGGTATGACAGGTTCTTTACTCTTGGAAGCCACTGTTCGAAGCCCCGTCCTATACCACTGTGTTCTCTTCTCCATCAGAGCCTCCTAAGGAACAAATTTGGTGTCAGTGATTTGATTCTTAATGCGGTAGTAAGTCAAACATGTTTTCTCTCCCAGGCTCATTTGCATTTATAGCCTTCTAATAAGTGAATAAAAGGCATTGTCGACTATTAGTTGATTATGAGCATCAGGGAGTGAATGGTAATGGAGGTGTTAAAGAAAGCAGGGCAAGAATTTCCTGAACCAACACCTCGACTACTGAATGGAACCTGTCAATTTATTACCAGAAAATGAAAGAATGGTACAATTACCAAAAATGACAGTAAAAACTTACACAATGACTCAAGTGTATGATCAGTAAAGCATACGTAAATTCTAATTTACATTAAATTCTAATAACATCACAAAGTGATAATTGGGCATACTGAATGATTTATCACCACATAATGCCCCTCAACATCACAAAAACGAACATGATAATGTCTGTTAAAATAAACCATCAAGAAGTCATAAATCATGAGTAATACTGCTATGTCTGGTTCTATACTGCTAGGGTTTGGTAATTTAGGTTTTCACAGTATAATTATGCAAAATTTATTGCTGAATTCTACCACAAATCAATTCTTTTTATTCTAAATTAGTTTCAGATTTCATAAGTTAATATTGATCATCTGATTACTGTTTATAATTTAGTGTAGTTAAACAATTGCTCAATATCTTCTGAAAGCTGCATCTAGGAAGCGTATATACAATTCATTTCAGCAAATGCTTCTGTGTACCTACAACATGTCCTAGACATATAATACACTAAAATACAGCTACAGTGACAGCTACAAAGACACATTAATTATAACCGTCTTTTCACTGGCACTAAAACTCCTCAAAATAACTCCTCTTGAATATGGAATATTTTTACTCATTCTCATCTGCAAGATTATCTATGGTTAAGTATGAGTAGTTATCTAATTTCATATTTTAAGGGACTTATTGAACCTTCAAAATTTTTATAATCTTACAATAAAGGGGCTACTGTATTTTTAAAAGATTTTATTTATTTACTTTTAGGGAGAGGGGAAGGGAGGGAGAAAGAAAGGGAAAGAAACATCAACTGGTTGCCTCTTGCATGCCCACAATTGGGGACCTGGCCCACAACCCAGGCACATGCCGTGACTGGGAACATAACCCGTGATCTTTGGCTTTGTGGGATGACACCCAACCCAATGAGCCATACCAATAGGGGCGGAGCTACTGTTATTTTAAAAGGACAAAAAATTGTTTCTTTTTCCTAAATTAAATATATTTAATTTTCTGGATTCAAACTAGTCATGACACTGTACTCATTAAGTGAGAAATATTAAGCAACATGAGAAATTTAATATGCATTATTTTTCACACATGCATATAACATGATTATGTGTTAATATACAAGGCATCTAAAAACACTTCAATGCATGTTTATTTGGAAAATTGCTCTCTGAAATGCAGTTATTCTTTTCCAGAAGGTGAAAATTGCTTCATATAATTTGCATATCTTTCCACTCATTTATCAGCTATTTTGTTAATTCCAAATTATAACATCTGACTGGATACTATTTGAATATTCACTTAAAGTTTTATTAGTTCAATAGCTTTAGATCACTGACTAAAAGCTGGGTGTCACACCCAGTGGAAGAGAAAATTCTGTGCATATACTTTATACAACACAATTTAGAAATTCAGACTGTTTTTATCATGCCTGTTTTTCCATAGTCAAAAATTAGTCCTCAAAGCTTAATTAATGCCTGCTATCCTAAACAGGGGTTCTCAGCACATCAAAACAGTTCTTTGATTGCGGCCAAGATCTGTGCCATTTTGGTCAGAACCTCAGAGCCCCCCCAATGGCCCGAACACAGTAGTCATTCACTAAGTACCCGGTATATTGATCTAGTTATTCTCTAAGGCCCAGGCTATAGTTCACAACAGAATCGGGAGTAAGCAAACCCCCTTAATTTAGAGATCAAGGCTCAGATCTTCGATACCCTCCTATTATGCATTACTATGTATGGATGAGAAAGTTGGACAGTGAAGACACCTGATGGGAAAAAGCTGACTCATCTGAAATACACGTTGGGCGAGAATTCCATGGATGCCGTAAACTGACAGACACGTGAACAAATGGGTCCTAGAGCGAAATAAGCCTGAAACACAGCTGGAGGCAAAAATAACAAACCTGAAGCTGTCCTACTTCAGGCACACAAGAGAAGGTAGGGCTCTTTGGAAAAACAATAATGCTGGGGAGAATGAATGGCAGCAGGAAGAGGGAGACCAACCATGAGATGACTGACTGACGCCACGAAAGAAACCACAGGAGCTGAGCAAGGCTGTTGAGGGCAGGTCATCACGGACACTCATCAGGAGCCAGAGTCCACTCAAAGGCATTCTAACATACACACAGTTTTAAAAAGCAAGGAGGAAGACAGTGACTTGTACAACAACTAATTTCTCAGAGAATTATTTACATTGACCTTAGGAAAAGCAAGTCGTGGTTTGGGTTCTAGTTCTTAGATGGGGTGGCTAGTCTAATGAGGCTTACACGGTAAACACAATGTATAGATACAAATGTTGATCTTTGAAGCATGCAGCAAATTATAAATGCCTGAAACCCACACCATTAATTATCAAATGAAAATCTTATTATCAGCACGTCTAGCTTCTGGCTATAACCAGTCTCTGAAAATAGGAGTCAGCATGGATTTGAGAAGGTTACTGTGTGAATACAACAATACTTTTACATGTTGCTGTGAACTAATAAACACTTTCGATTTATTTTTTTAGTTTGGTATTTAGTAACATGTTATTATAGAGCTAATTTTATCTCCCTACCACATTACTACTATTCTTCTAGTGTACAGCCCTCAACCACAGTTAAACACGATTAGGCCCCACGCCAAATCAATCAGTGTGACGATGGCAGACATTATTAAGAAAGCATACCTGATATGGTCACAATGGCTACTGTCCAAACCTTTGCTTTTCCAGAACACTGCCACTGCTTAAATTGGCTCCGTTTTGTTTTGTTTTGGTTTAAAGAATAAAAGAAAAAAACATCTTTTTATCTCTTCCTTAGGCAGAAAGTATAGAATGAGATAAAAATGAAGTAAAAATTAGGTAGGAGGTAGGTAACTCATTGAAAGAGCTGACTGAAACAACAGTCATTGAGAATCGTGGCACCTCTGTAGTAACCAACTGATGCGCATGTCAGGTAGCTGTCTGACTTTCACTGGTGTCACGAGGCAGAAAGAAACAGGAATTATAGAGCAAAATGAAATAAAAATTAGTTTCCCTCTACTCCTCTCCCTCACACTGTGTCTGACCAACCTGCACAGCCCTGGGCTTCTTTCAGTAGGTCCCTCGAGTGGCTTCCTCCCTGATGTGGTCTGCGGAGTTCCGACAGGATGGAGACCAACAGCAGCAGCAGCAGAGAGCAGCTCAAATTCAGGTCCCTAATGAATCTGGCCCTGCTGGGCACCGCGTCCTGACTTGAATACCGGCGTACCTCACCTGCGCTTTGCGTTACTGTGCTTCACAGATACTGCATTTTTTACAGATCGAAGGTCTGTGGCCACCCTGCATCAGGCAAGTCTGCCAGCATTGTTTTTCCAACAGCGTTTACTCACTTCATGACTCTGTCGCATTTTGGTCATTCTTACAGTATTTTAACAGTTTTCCTTATTATTATATTCGTTATGGTGATTCGTGGTCAGTTATCTTTAATGCTATTATTGTAATTGTTTTGGGCAGCATAGATTGTGCTCCTGTAAGACTGCAACCCTACTCAGTAAATACTGCGTGTGTTCCAACCACTCCAACAACTTGCCATTCCTTACCTCTCTTCCTTTCTCTGGGCCTTCCTATCGCCTGAGAAACAATATTGAAATTAGGCCAAATAGTAATCCTACAATGGCCTCATAAAGAACTCAATACAGATGTTTTTAACAGCTTTACTCCGAAACATGGAAGTAACCAAAATGCCCTTCAGTAGGTGTATAGCTAAACTGTGGGACATCCAGACAATAGAATATTCCCAGTGCTCAAAAGAAATGAGCTATTGAGCCATGAAAAGAATGGAGCAACTTTAAATGTGTATTTACTAAGTGAAAGAAGCCAGTCTGAAAAGGCTACACATGCTGTATGATTCCAACTATACAATAGTCTGAAGGCCAAACTATGGAGATAGCAAAAAAAATCAGGAATTCGGGAGGAAGACATGAATATGCAAAGCATGAAGGATTTTTAGGGTACTAAAGCTACTCCTTATAATATTATAATGGTGGATAAATGTCATAGATTTGTCCAAACCCAAAGAATGTACGATACCAAGAACAACACTAATGTAAACTATGGACTCTGAATAATACTGATGTATTAACATGAGTTCATCGATTGTAACAAATGCACCACTCTGCTGAACTATGTTAATAAATTGAGGAGACTGTGCATTTGGGGACAGGGGTGTAAGGGAAACTTGCACCTTCTGCTCAATTTTTCCTGGAACTGAAAATGCTCTAAAAAATAACGTGGATTTAAAAAAAAGTTACAGATACAAAAAAGTAAAAAACATATTTCACTTGTATAAATATGGTCACCTTACAGAAATAAACTGTCAAGGATTTTCTGTGTTTCACAGTCTTTTATTTCATATAAATCAAAACATTATGACAAATGCCTTCTTTCCTGAGGTAGTGATGTTTAGAAGATCACTACCAAAAGAAACATGTTTGCTATAGACATTATAATGATTTGACTTTTGGTAGCTGACTTTACTGTTATTTTTATAAATACACTGATACAGCAAGGCAAAAACTGATACACAAAGGCAAACTACTTAAAAGCAGCCCATTCAAAAGCAGTACATGAAGGTGACACTTTTCAACAGGCTATAAATCAGTTGATAGAAACTGGTTTAAGTTGTTAATTCTACTTTTAACTGTAACTACTAACCCCATTTATATCAAAATCATTTCCAATGTCATGGCCATCTCTCATATTCTACTCTAAACAGTTGGTGACACCTCCCATTTTTGTCCCACTAAACACATCTACTAGTCCCCACCTTGGTTCCCCTTTTCAGGCATCTGTTTTGCCTCCCACCTTTCTAATCACATGTAAATTCTTGGTCTTATCCTCAGTATGTTCAATTACATGTTCTAATCTTGCATGTGCAGTTACTATTCCATCCTGCTGGCATTCCAATCTCATCCCTATGCTAGGCTGATTATCAGAATAATTAATTCATACCTTACAAAGCAATCGCATGGTTATATATGTACTGTCATCTCTTCTCATTAACCTTTTCTTTTAGAATCCATTTCTAACACTCATTCTCTTAGAAAGAGATTTTTTTAAAAATGGCAGTAGCTGAACAGATCAAAGAGGCAGATCTAAGTGAAGAAAAGCAAAAACACAGAACATAAGGAATTATACCAGAAGAGGAGATTTTTTTCTGATTATTAATTTTATAATCCTGGGGGATGAAGAAAGGTAAATCAAATGCTACCCAGTATACAGCATATTTCTTCACAAAATACTAATATTTTCCCAAATTAACAAAAAAAAGATAAAACTGATGCTGACATGTACAGGATTGAATATTGGGTATTTTATTCTTTGCTTCAAATGCACCATAAAAAAGTTAAAAAGCCAGAAGAAAGTCTTACTATATTAAACATGTCTTCTCTTGAGCAAAATGAAGCAGTGAAGCTAACCCAGGAGAGCTCCTCTGCCGCCGATCTTCACTCACAAAACTGGCCCTCAGACAACATACAGGCCTACAGGCTAAATAAGCTGATGGTATAACAGGCTTGGAGGCGTGGGCCATTGAAGGGCTAGTCCTGCTCTGATGGAGAACGGTTGGGTGGGAGACGATCACCAAGAGTGATCTTAGCATGAGCCAAGTGCTGTGGGTATCATTACGTTCGCCCCATTTACATCACAATCTGAGACCATGCTAATTCTGGCTTGGCCTCCTCTCAAAGATGAAGACCCACACAGAGGGGCCCTGCGTCTGGAGTGGTTAACGCAGCTTCTCCCACAAGCCATATCCACCATCTGGAGCAGTTATTTTCAACCTTTTCATCTCATGGCACAAACAAATTACTGTATTTTCTGCCAACCTGACAAAAAGAATAGGTATAATTTTGATTCACTCACACTGGATGTCTATTGTTATGTTGACTATTGTCACTTTTTAATTTGACAATCTAAGGGAAAAAAAGGTCAGTTCCCCTGACTAAATAGTCAGGTACTGCATGTTTTAAAAACTGTCATTTGCACACCAGTTGAAAATCAGTGATCTAGACCACAGGTGACAAACACAAGGCACGAATCCAGCCCTCCACCTTGTTTTACCCGGCTCGGCTCCAGACTTTGTTTCCACCTGGTGCCAGCACCAAGCTCTCACTTAACTGTTAAGGAGTAGTTACATTTATACAGTCCTAAAGTTACATTCGGCCCTTTGAAGGCAACCGTGAGGCTGATGTGGACCCCCGTGAAAATGAGTTTGACACCCCTGATCTATAAAAACACCCTACTCCCAACACCTGAGGTGGGACAATGGAGAAGTAACTAAGTTGGTGCCACTTGCTTCTTGGTTCACAACCCAAATGGATTTCTATTCCTTCTGAAGTGCCTGATACTCTGTCAAACACACAGGCAGGTGAAGAAGAGCTGAAATAAACTGCATATTACTCCAGCTAGATCAGATGCCACCCTAATAACTACTGGGGGAATAAACCTGAAATGGACAGTAATAAGGAGAAGGTGATTTTGTGCACGTGTGTGTGAATGTGTATGTATTATATACGTACGTGGGCCTCAGAACTAAGCAGATAAAGCTTCCAGGTAAACAAATAAATATCAAAGCAATATCTCATGCACTGCATTAAAATGTAGAAAGAACTCAGAGCAAAAAATGCAGCCAAGCTACTGACCTAATTTAGTATTATTATGAAGAATTTACATATCCTAATAACTTCAAAAGGACTTTATTATTTTTTAAGAAACTTATAAACTCAACAAATCACATTTTCCTCACTTTTTAAAATCTATAACTCAGAATTAAAATGCCCTTGATTAAATAATATACCCTTTAGGAATATAGTTTGAAATACTAACTTTTTTTGACAAAGATTAAAAACAAGTTTCTTTATTTTATATTACTAACAGAACCACTCACACACATTGTTATGGAATATCAACAGTAACCTAAATTCCCAAACATTAAATATGACAAGTCAGCATCAATATTTTTCTTAGAAATCATTTTAATTAGAAATATAAGATCACAAACACAATCTTATTAATTTCAATAAAGACTTTTCCATTCGCACTGAAAGCATGTGTATACTAAAAAAGAACTTTGTGTCAGAACTTTGTAAGAAGAGAAAAATTAAAACAGACAGAACATGCTCCACAGCTGCCTCACAGCCTCATGACAGACAGCATCACTGGTTTTTGTAACACTGTGCTGTTTCCTGAGTTAACTTCAAAGGCTGGTTTGGAAAGCAAATTTACGAATAAATACTCTCAGAAGCTGTTCTGCTAGAGTATTTCATCTCCAGCTACTGGGAAATTTATCCAACAGTAAAATAGTTTAAAGAAGCTAAATCCGCTGAAAATCAAGACAAACACACTACATGTGATAGATACTGAGCAAAATGTTCAGAAGTTCGTACTTTGTAAAATGGAAGAAAAGAGAGAGCTTATCCTTTTCATTACCCAATTTCTTTTAAACGTGTGCTCAGTAAACATATGACTTATGAGGCATAAGAAAATCTGCGTTAAAGAAACTAACACAGCTCCTAAGTCCCTTGAAGACTCTATAAACTACCTTCAGAAGAGTCTTTCTAAGATATCCTGCCTTCCCAGATTGCTCTTCTCCTCACTCCCATCCTCTCTTCTAGTTTCTACTTACCCTTGCCCTGGCCAGGTTGCTCAGTGGGCTGGAGTGTCCCATACACCAAAAGGTAGCAGGTTCAATTCCCAGTCAGGGCACGTACCTAGGTTGTGGGCTCAGTCCTCCATCGGGGGCTGTACAGAAGGAAACCAATCGATGTTTCTCTCCCTCTCCCTGCCCACCTCCTTCTCCTTCTCTAAAATCAGTAAACATATCCTTGGGTGAAGATTTCAAATTTTAATTTTTACTTATCCTTCAAAATTCAGCTTATTTAAAGACTCCTACAGCAATTCCTCCTTGGTCACTCCTTCCCGCCTCCTTCCCAGCCATGATCAAACACTGTCCCCAAGCCCCATGTGAGCCCATAACATCTTATGGTGTCCTTTAAAACAACACAATTTCTTGAGTCAGAATTTTGCAAACAGGAATTTTAATAGAGCTAAATTAACCTTCATGTAAATTTAAGCCAATCTGCTGAAATCGAGTTAAATGTTGGCCCCCACACTGCAGGACACGCTCCTTGAGGACAGAGGCTTTCCAGTCACTCGCACGAACCAGCGCGGACCAGCTTCCAGCTTCTCATCAGTGGCTGCTGACCCTACCACCACTCCCGCCTCCAGAAACAGCGACTCCCTAAAACCTGGATTAACATGGCCATGACTCCGCTCATGCTCTTCTCTATGTCTGGGATCCTGTTTCATCTTCCTTTTATTTGCTTCATAATCTGTGGCCGCCTTCAAAGCCCAACTGAAAAAAATAGTGCTTATTTCATTACCTTTTATCATCATTCAAGACTCAGAAACCTGCTACAACCTCTGTGAAGCCTTCCCAGAACCCCTCAGTCAAAACTACTTCCCTTCCTCACAATTTCAAGTCATTCTTGATCTAAACATCAGCTCAAGTATTTAGTAAAGTATGAATGGTTTCAAGGTCTAATCAACACCCCCAGATTAGTCTCCTCAACTAAAGCCAGGCTCCCTTGGAGCAAAGATCAAGTTACTAATGTTCATTGATTCCCCCCCCCTGCCCCGCCCCCAGATACATGCCTGGAATATTTTATTAGCTCTCCATAAATTTATTTAAACACATAACTAGCTGACTACTCTGTGGCATAATAGTATGGAACATAAACTAATGACTCTACCATCAAAATGTGAATAAAAGGAACAGTATCATTGACATTTTTAGGTCATACACACTTTTCATTGCCTTTATAAATCTCTTTTATTAAGAGACTTTAACTTTTAAGGTTCATTTGACATTACAGGAACCTAGTATGTAGAAAACATAACTTCAAAAGTCTTCCCAGATCATTCATTTATGTCTCTCTCATGTCAACAGTGTATTTCTTTTTACTGTAGTTCTATCCAGCTGAACAGGCAATTCCTTGAGAACAAGAACTGGATCTTCTTTAAAATATAAATCTAGATTTAAATTTTAAAATTAGTATAACGCTATTTCAGAGAGGCCAAAAGATAATCTATAACCTTATTACTCTAATGCAGATTATAGATTAAATTTCTTGTTTTTCTTTTAAATTTTTTATATTTATATTTTATAAACTTACAACAATATATTACATATGACATAACTTACTCCTTTTTATATGCATCCTTTCCTATTACTGTACAGTCTGTCCATTTATGGGCTATATAACTACCCAATGAAAGGATTAACATGATTTAGTTATTTCTCTTTCAGTAACATTGTTTACTTTCATATTTTCACAATTACATGTAATAGTCTTTGTTTTTATTTTCCATAAAGGAGAGCTTCTTGTGTTAAATTATTGGCTTAAAGGTTATAAACAACATTTCTACTACTACTGAAGCACAGCGCTAATGTGCGTACAATTAGATGTACCTTTCACAGTTCTCTAAAAACAATGGTTTCAGCAGCAATGTGTATAATTTCTTCTTGTTTAAGATCACACTTCCCAGATCCTAGCAAGGTTAAGCATTTCCCATCTGCCTGTTTGCTAACTGCACTTCCTCCGTGAACCTTGCTCCTGCATGATGCCCGTTACCTTGCCACTGCAGTCCATCACGGCTGTCTCCGTGGTCTGCGGTGCTCTTCCTGTCTCCCTGACTGTGGCTACTTTTTTCTGGTTTCCTATTTGCCTCTTTCGGAGTATTTTTGCTTCCTCTCCACCAACACACACTTTTTTTTAAGCACTGTAACTTGCAGTTTTATCTAGTCCAATTAGTTGTTGTTTTTTCTTTATAGTTTCTTCTGTCACTTCCAGACCTTATCCCCCAAATCTGTTTTCTCCTACTTTTATTTTTCTCTTACATTTAACCGTCTCACCCATAGGTAAGGAATATCTCTGCATGCTCCTACAGAACCTACTTCAGTAGCTTTCACATGCTAAGCATTTGACAATGCTTCTTAAATGTTATTTATTAAGAAATAAAATGCAGAAAGTACTACCCATTATTGTAATCTTACTAGTTTCTTTGCAGACTATTCAACCAATACGTATTTGTAAAAAGTAAAATATACTCCATAATGAAGTACAAGACAATGCTGCAGATCGGGTTTGCTTCTTTCTCTTGTGGGACTATAAATCATATTGTGTAAGAAAATCTGTTTTTGTTGGCAAACCAAATTTTAATAACTGTGGTTAAGTCATACAAATTCTTTTTTCACATACATAGCCCGCAGAGTAGCAAGCTGGATAATAACGTGTTATTCATTTTCCTGAGGCACACAGTCATCCGATCTGTTGCAAGGTTCTGTAACTACAGAGTGAAGAACTACTGAGTTATTACAATCACATCATAACTTATACTGTTATATAATAATTCACAGACACAACCACTTTTATTAGAGTGACACCCTGGTATGGTTTTTTTTGTCAGTCATCAACCCTTCAACAGGAAAATATGTATGTATATATACTTTACACATTTAAACAACTAAGATGCCACTTAATAAAAAGCAGGCATCTTTATTCCTCTTTTGTAAGTTGAGTAATTGTAATTTTATTTTGTTGCAAAGAAACAGTCAATTAGGTCAAGAAGCCTACTACAATAAAAAACATAACACATGTGCCCCCTTGGATTATAGCACTTTTATGTAAAATACCTATTAATATAATTTGCATTTGAAAACCTATAAAGATTGTTAAAATGACAGTTGTGGAAATTAATCTGAGTAGTGAGGATGGCAGCATGCGCTTTATCTTCCTCTAATGGTTATAGCTTTTACCTACAAATGCATGGGTAAGGCTACTAATTCCTAGTAACCCTGCCCATGTATTTTGAAAGAGCGTATCTTCTAACACATAAACAGTCCAGAAAGATGACTAGAATTACATAATCTTTTTTGTTTACCAACCAAAAAAAAGAGAATAAAGATGTAGTAATACTGTTTTCATATATGGGTTTCATGGTCTGAATATGTTAATTAAAGTATAATAATCACTTTACAAATAATTTAGTATTGCCTATTTAAGGTAATAATTTTTTTTCTAAATTTATTTATCTTTAGAGGGGAAGGGAAGGAGAGAGGGAGAGAAATATGAATGTATGGTTGCCTCTCTTGCGTCCCCTGCTGGGAACTGGCCTGCAACCCAGGCATGTGCCCTGACTGGGAATCGAACCGCGATCCTTTGGTTCACAGGCCTGCACTCAATCCACTGAGCTACACCAGCCAGGGCTAAGGTAATAAATTTATGAGAAAGAAGCTATATACATGGTTTGGATGAAGGCATCAACTATTATTTATTTTTTCCAAGACTGTGTGCTTTTAAAATTATAGAGGCTGATTTTTAATTTTCTGAGAAAACTGAGAACTAGGACAACGATTTAAATATAAAGGAATGATAGATAGCCCAACCACTGCCAAAAAGGATATCAGCAGTTTATAACAAGAGACCTTTTACAATTAGACTGTAAAAAAATAAAATGAACAGCAAATCCAGAGAACAATGGTTTCTTTATTGGGAGGAGGGATGATGGAGGTCACTAAAAATTTGATAAAAAACAAGGACACTCCCCTAGATTCCCATGTGCACACATTTTTACCTGTCATTCAGAGGGGTTCCTAAACTCCCTGAAGTTGATACATGGAGAATGGATTAAGAACTCCTGCCACAGATAACAAAAGAAGAGATTATCTATATCAAAAGCCTAGCCTAATAAGGGTACTATAATTAAAATGAAATATAACTCCAAGCTTCCTTGCAGCCTAAGCCAATGATTTTCAACTGGTGCATTGCAAGAATTTCTAAAATATGCAATATCTGACTATTTAGTTAGGGGCAACTGACCGCTTTTCCCTTAGATTGTCAAAAAAAAAAAAAAAAGGCAACAGCCAATACAACAGCCATCTGGTGTGAATGATTCAAAATGACACCTGTTTTTTGTTAGACAGGCAAAAAATATAATTTTTGGTGTGCCACAGAATTTTAGTAATTAGTTTATGTGTGCAATGAGATGAAAAAGGTTGAAAACTGCTAGCCTAAGCAAACAGAAAACCCAGTAATTCTCAATGGCTGATAGAAGTGTACCAGATCATAAGGAAATTTCCCTCTGAAATTAAATCCTTGAAGTATTTGTCATGTGAATTCTTATAAAGAGAACACTGAACGTCATAAGAGACAACGTACACAGTTATAGGATACGCAGCTATATTTTTCATGCAACTGCATCTTACAAAGATTGATAAAACATGAGGGACTGCTCCTAAAATACAGCACTAACTTAGCTTACTGATCTAGTTTGATAGAAGGTTATGTCACCACTCACCAATCTTATGCTCATTAACAGCCTCTGGTACAAAAATGATCAAATTTATGCTGAGTACAGACCTAGTCTCAGAACCCTCAAAAGAGTCACTTCCCCTAAACTAAACATTTAAAACCTTCATATACGACACAGTAATGTAACAGAGAATCAAGAATCTGTCAAGAATCTGTGTAGAAG
>PVKM010011773.1:0-32697 GCA_004027735.1 Carollia perspicillata | reverse complement strand
ATTAATGGCTTCAGCAGAAGGTTTCATGAGCTGAAATACATTATTGACTAAAATGTAATTCTGAGATATGGGTGGATATTGCATGACCTCTACATGCCTGGAAATTCAAAAGCAGACAATGATTCAGTGAGTGCTTTATATATACTTGTATTGATATAGGGAAGTGACTTAAAACCCAGTAGGCCTTAGCACAGGGTCCTCCTCCCCTAGTCTAAACGGCAAGGCCAGAGCACAGGGTCCCTCTCCCCTAGTGTAAACGCCAAGACCAGCCCCCGAGCACCAAAAGATAAGGTACTAAATGGTCCGGCCCGTGCCAGTCAAAACATAGAGTGCTGACTAACCAAATAAAAAAATCTGAATTAACCCCTGCATTCCTCTGCATTCCGATTCTGTATCTCGCTTCTGCCATGTAGCCACTGGAGATAACATATATAAGCCCTGTAACCCTTTTGTTAAGGGCCCAGAATTTGGAGTTGGACTCCTCTGGGACCACGTGTGAATAAAGGATCACTCTCTTAACCCCTCCAGTGTCTGGTCGTTTCAATTTCCTATAACAGTATATTACTTGATAATGATGAAATTATGTAGAGATTTAAATATTCTGAACATTATAGCATGATATCTTTCAGCGTAAACTTTCCTAGAATAAAAAGACCTAACTTTATGATTTTCTTTTTCTATTATCATTGATCTTTTTTAAAAACACCCTGAAACAATGACCTAATTGGTTACAGGTTTTCTGCTTGTCTAGAAGAGGCTGAAATGTTCCAAATTGCTCAGTTCTGGGTTGTCGTCATGAGGGATCTCTCCACAGACGTGGGGTGGGATGGTTCTTCTTCATGGGTTCGTCTACCTCTGCTGCATCCAGCTGCCATCTTGGTTTAAGCTTTAGAGCCAAAGGTGTCCTACAAGGAGAGCCAAGGAGAGACACAGCCAGTATCTCAAGGCAATGGACTAATTAGAGAACATAAAGAAAGCTTAGGTGTGTTTCATGACTCTTTCATTGAATTGGGGATAACTTTTTTCTCTCCCAGTGTAGAGGATGGTTGGCTTAACTCTCCCTTTTAAACTGAAACATCATGTGATCTCCAGATTGTAGCTTTCCTCAGCAGTGCGCCCCCAGATGTTAACCCTTGCATTTCAGAATGCTAAGCCATCATGGGCTCACTGCTGCTCCTGTCTGAAACTGCCCATCACACAGTGCAAAACACAAACCTACAAGTAGACGTTTTTCATCAAATGCTGTCTATTAGCATTCTTCATTATAGTTGATTTTTTCAATTTTAATAATGCTATTATGAACAATAACCAGCTATACTGAGGCTATTTACAGTGTTTGTGAAGTGTTCAAAGTCTCCTCTAATAACACAGGAGCACTTAGCCAGCTGGAGTCCTGTCGACAGCAGCAATTAATGGGAATATCGCTAATAAACGACAGATCTGCCATCTCTGGCATGTGCGAGAATGGGCTGTTAGGACCTTCCCTGACATTCTATACAATGTTGCCAGTGCTTGTTTAAAACCGACGTGCTCTCTTTAACAATGAGGGAAATCTTAACTTTGGGGAGCTTTATGGTTATTTGCTGTTAGAACAAAAACAGTCTCACATATTTTGGCTACTTGAAAAGAATGACCACTTCTGCTTTATGGGTAAAGGGGGTGATGAGAAAGTGGAGATCCTAGTCTGTGTTCTTGGTGTTATCATTGCTTCCATCCTTTGCAGCCAAGTGGCCACTTCCTGTCATTAAAACTCAGGAGGCCAGAGCTTGCTGAATGAGGGTGAGGATCCCATGGAAGCCAGGGCTGCCTGGGGTTTTCAGAGCAGAGAGTCATCTTTGAATAGTGAGTCACCCTCGGAAACCACATCCTGAAGGTTGTGTTAGCACAGCTGTGCCAGCTTCCCAGTGCCAACAATGCAGAGGACTAAAGACTGCTGCCCTCTCCATCTTGATTTCAGTTCACTTGGGTCCGCCATAGAAGTCACTGAGCCATGACAGACACCGCTAAAGTCATTGTCTTATGCTCTTTTTGAGCATTTTTAAAAGACATACTGTACTCTGCATTATAGAGAGTCATGGGATAAGACTCAAGGCACCTGGGCTCGAAGTCTAGCTCCACTTTCTGACATGGGCAAGCCTCAGTCTTCTAGGCTGGAGAACAGAAATGGTCACATCTTCCTGGTCAGCCTTATAAGATAGGCAAATGCAGAAATGTGCATTCAAAATGTACATTGATGTATATTCAAAATGTATATTGAAAAAAAATCATGAACCGTTAAACAGATGCGAAGTCTCGTTTATGTTCTTTGTTTTGAAGGAGGATGGAATAGACCACCTCAAAAAATAGGCCACTTGGGCATAAGAATTATTTTAAGCTACTTAACAAAACATTAGGTGCCAGGAGCGTGCTCAGCTCTTGCTCTTCTTCTCCCTGAAAGCAGGAGATAAGACCCTGTTGTGGAAGATGTCCCATCTTAACCAGGAGGAAAGTCGAATTCTTATCACCAAGGAGGAAGAAATAGAAAATTCTGTACAGACAGACGTTGTTAAAATTATTTTTATCTTCAGTATCCCCATATATTATAGTTACTTCTTCCCAATTACATCTTTTGTTTAGTTTAGTACAAAAGCATTTAGATTCTGCCACTTCTTTAAGTCTCCATGTCCCTATGAAGGCTCCCTGGTCACACAAGATGGATATTAAGTGGACCTGTATGCTTTTCCCTGTTAATAGCTTGCACCAATGTAATTCTCAGGTCCAGACGAAAACCATACAAGGGTGGAGGTTAAATTTTGCCTTTCCATACACTTTTACCCCTCCCTTTCAGAAGTCTCAAAATTTCCATTAAACCAACCTACATCCTTTCTCCTCATAGAGCCACATTCACCTCCCCCTCCCTCCTATCCCATTCCTACATAGAAACTGATGAAGTTAAAATGGAAACAGACACCCTAGGGGTGATACTGGCATAGCCAAGTCTCCAAAGCCCCCTTAGGGCACTATTGATTCAGGCAGTCCACCATTGGGGCTATTCTTTTGCCATGCAGGATCAGATGCCTAACCTAACTGAAGCCATCTTTCTTCCAGGGCAGACTCATGTCAATCAAACTCTTAGGGGCTGAGGTGGATACTGGCTTATTGCCATAAACGTCATATATGGCACAAGACATTAGGTCCAGCTGGGTTGCTGTACAATAATGCACATGATGGTCAACAGGTGGTTTGGGGGACACAGAATCTGAGCAATATGGGGCAGTTGTCATTTTAACTGTAATTAGCCTTCTCAAGTGAGCCAGTAGAGACATGAGTTCTATGGGAAACCATGCCCACTCTCTAGTGGTCACAGCCAGCCTGTGATGGTCTGCTCTGCAGAGTCTGCTGAGCTATGGTTCCAAGGAGCAGAGACCTCACACAGTAAGATCAGAAGGTCACCTTCTTGGCCTATTGCTTTTTCAAGGAGACAGGCTAAGGGGGGAGGAGAGGAGGAAGGGAGGGAACCACTCCCTCTTCCAATCAAATGCCACCATGTATACTTACTGATTTACAGTCTTCTTGCTTTATGATGAAAGTATTGACTGACTCATTACTGCCTGGAAACCTACCTTCCTCTTTCCAGATTTATGACATCACCCAGCTTCCATGAATGTGATACTTGGTTCACATGGGCAATAACATAGCTGTGAGGGTTGATAGTCACCATGGCCCTAACTTTCTTATCGATTTCCGAAAACTACAATCTGAGTGGGACTTTCTGGGCAATTCTCCTATTAACAAGGCTACATTTCTCTTGAGAAGAGCTTTAGAATGACCTGTATTAGATAGTAGTCTGGGTTCAGTTTTAATTGGGCTGTAAATGGCTGTAAATAGTAGCATGATAAATATTTGCTACTAGACTTGGGGTGAATAATTAATTAGTATACTATTGCTATGTACTGACAATTTATGACTTAACTAATAGATCAGACCAAATAAAGTCTTAATAAAGCAATTTTTAAACTTAATTGTTGAGAATTTAAGATAGCAACAAAACTGTTGTTTAAAAAATAATTAAGTGTGATCTTTCTTTAAAAATTCATTCCTATTTTAATGATTTATGTGAAGAAAATGTCTTTTCTGTGCATGGATTCTTTCACTGAGCATAATGTTTTCAAGGTCATCCAAGTTGGAGCCTGTATATGAGTAGTTCATTTTTATTGCTGAATAATGTTCCATCGCATACATTTTGTTTATCCAGATTAGTAGTCGATGCAGATTTGAACTGTTTCCAATTTCGGGCTATTGTGAAGAAACATCCCCATGCAAGTCTTGGTGTGAACATATATTTCTGTTTCTCTTGGATAGATTCCTAGGGTTAGAATTGTTGGATCTCATGATAAATTTATGTTTAACTTTTTAAGACAATTCCAAACTCTTTTCCAGAGTGTCAGTATAATTTATATTTCTATCCATAATGTATGAAAGGTTTAAGTTTCTCCACATACTCCTCAAAATTTGTTATTGTCTGCCTTTTTGATTGTAGTCATTCTAGAGGGTGTGCAATGGTGATCTCATTGTGGTATTAAAGCTCATTTCCCTGATGATTAATGATGACGGACATCTTGATATGCACTTGTTAGTCACGTTATATCTTCTTTGGTGAAATATGTATTCAGTTATATTTATATAGTATTAGATAGGCATTACATTAGTAGCATCTCATACTTCAGATATTAAAAATGCATTGGATTATATCTAAATTAACATTTACTATTGCAATGTGCTGGGCTATTTGTCACATTAAATGAGCATCTTCTATGTGAAATGTTTGAACTAGCTGCTTTGTCATATACTTTTAAAAAATCCTTAAGCTCTTGAGAAATAGCCCACATCAAAGGTAGACAAACCATGAATGTTGAGGGCTGTAAAAGATAATTTTAAAAAAGATAATTTTATAGAGGGTTTTGGTAGTTCAAAGGAGGAAAAATATCTCTTCCCTCTTGATAGGAGAGAGTTGTCAAGGAAGGCTTAAAGAGGAGGCAGCATTTGGGCCCTATTTGTAGAGAGATTTGAAGTTCAGACATATGGGAAGTGAGAAAGAAAGAAAATATATTCCAGGTTAAGCAAATGGCAAAGCCTAGAGCACAGGAGAAATCACTGTGCATATATGAAAAAAGAATAATTCAGTTTAGTTGTGATACAGATATACACAGAGGGAAATTGTTAGAAAGTTTGACAGGTGTAATCTAGAAGTACTTTAAAATGCTAAGCAAAAGAGTATATATTTTAATTTTAAGAATGAAGAGCCATTCAAAGATTTTCAGCAATTGAGGGTCATTAATAAGGTTGTTTTTCTGGACTATTACTCTATATGTAAGACTGGGGAAGGAAGAGAATGGAGAAAAAGACACCACCTGAAAAGACATGTCTTATAGGGGTAGAGATGGGAAATATAATAAAGAGAGAAACGGAATAGATGTTGGAGTTATTGATGCCACAGGACTCAGCAGTTGATTGACTTGTGAAGACAAGTAGTAGGAAAGCCAGAGAAAGCCCCAGGGTTTGTGCGGTTGATGAGAAACCTAGTGTGATATTGAGTTTATAAAGAAAGACACCATTAATAAGGGTTTGAAAAATAGGGAGAGACATGATGAATTTGGCTTGGAACTCTTAGACTCAGAAGCTAGTGAATCACCATATCTCTGTTGAGTGATGCTGGAATCCTGGAACCACAGTTCAGCGAAGTCGTCAGGGTGGTGACACTGTAGAGACAAAGTCGTTGAGGCCATGAGATTAGGAGAGAATGTGTTGATGAAGGGCAGACCCCAGGCCTTCCTTCATCTGAAGCCCAAAACTCCATTTACACCAGACACTCTCAATACTTTTTGCTGGAGTCTTAAACTCTAGGACATTTCTAATTTTCATAGTGTATTAAGCACCAAGATTATAATCTTTCTCTATACTGTTTTCATTTTCAGAGGATTGCAGATAACCCTTGAATGCTCATTGATAAATTTTCCAACACCTTTGTCTAGTGTTTCCTTGATCTCATCTGTTATAACACCTCCTATTTCCTCTCTAGTTCAGCTACCCATTGCACACCATACCTTGAAATTGTTATCTTATATATTTTATTCTATTTTCCAGGATACAGTCTTCTACCATCTCCTGGTCCAAGTAATCAAACTAAACCTTTCCTGGTCTATCAGTGTTTGAAATATAGCCATCTATCTTAAAATGTTTATTGTCACTCACACTTGACATGAAGATGAGCATACGAGAATATATATATATATACACACACATATACATACACACACACACACACACACACAAGGATCCACTGTGTGCCAAGAACAGTACTAGAACTGACTCATAAATGTGTCTTCCATTGTTCCTGATAGCAACCCATGGAAGATGCAATGCAATGCATTTCTCATCCATTCATTAAAAGTATGTGTGTGTTTGAAACAACTGTCACAGTTTCCCTGCTGGTACTGCTTACTGAAACTGGCTCTGGATTTCAAGGTAGAATAGGATCTAATGTTATCCCCAATGAAACCCCGAGAAATCAAAATTACCGTGATGAGGCCCTGAGAGCCCACCTCAGCTGGTGGGTTTCTCTTCGGCATGGGGCTTTTCAGGCTTCTGTCCATGCCAGGCAACTCTATCTAGGGTTTACTACAGCACCAAGTTTTACTAGCTACCCTCTTCCTAAGACTTCTGAATCTTGGTCCTACCTCCCAGAGTTGTAAGAATTATTTGTAAACTGTAAATTAATAAAACGCTATAACAGAATTACCAAGTATTATTCATTACATCTGATGGGAAAACAGTCACTCTTGGTATCAATTTCTGTATCAAGGTTGTTAATTGAAACCAACAGTAACTCTGAATGGTGTGAGACAAAAATAAATTTTTGAAGGCCTTTTGGTAGTTAAGAAATGGGCCAGAGCAACAGAGGCTCAGCAGCCAGAGCTTCAGCCAAATTTGTCCTACAGACAGGCAGATGGAGGCCCTTCCCAAAGCACCCCAGCCCCCGGGCACCAGGGTCGGCGACCTGTACCACCAGCACTGCCCACAGGAGGCTGCTGGTGGTGCTGTGGCCCCGGGACTAAGTGTTGTCACTTCAGCTTTTACTGAAATTCCTTCTCTGTTCTACACCTTGCATCACTAGCTGTATTATTCTGCTGGGCTGCCATAACACAGTGCCTTAGACTAAGCAGCTTAAACAACACGAGTTTACTGTCTACACTTGTAGGACAGAAATTCGAGATCAGGGGGTCAGCTGGGTTAACTTCTGAAAGCTTTGACAGAGAATCTGGTTCAGGCTTCTCTCTTTGGCTTGTAGATAGCCGTCTTCTCCCTGTGTCTCTTCACATCGCCTTCCCTCTGTATTTCTGTGTCCAAATCTTCCCTTTTTGTAAGGACACCAGTCATATTGGATTGATGCATACCCTACTGACCTCATTTTAATTATCTCTGTAAAGACCTCATCTCCCAATAAGGTCATGTTCTGACATACTGCACTTAGGATTTGAACATGTAAATTTGGGGTAGGAGGTTAAAATTCAACCCGTAACACTGTTTCATTTACAAAGTGTCCAACGGGGCTTATGTAACCCTGGTCCATTTCCCAGTTTGGGGAGGATGGAGTCAAGAAAGAGTGGATGCCGACTTGGGGTCTTCTTTAGTGTCCCCGACACTCACACAGGAGGAATCCCCCAGCCAGGGGAAGGAGTTAAATCCTGGATGGCTGAAATTGTATATGTTTGTGTGTGCTAGTGTGTATTATGTGTTTGTGTACATTGCCATCTAAAAGGAGAACACTCTGGTGTAAAATCCCTCATGGTAGGCACACCAGCCCTTTATTCTCATAACCCAGACACCACTAAATTATCTCTCACCAATAGTTGGTAGAATCTGTGAGATACACAAGAATAAGATGTATAGAACCACTGAATAATACAGCTGTTAAAGCAGAGTAAAGAAATATCATCTAATGAAATGTGTGCTTTTTTAAAAAGATTTTATTTATTTATTTTAGGCAGACTGGAAGGGAGGGAGAAAGAGGAGGAGAGAAACATTAATGTGTGGTGGCCTCTCATGCGGCCCCTACTGGGGACCGGACCTGGTCCACAACCCAGGCATGTGCCCTGACTGGGACTCAAACCAGCTACCCTGTGATTCGTGAGCTGATGCTCATTTCAGCCAGGGCTGAAATGTGTGCTCGATAGTAAAAAGTGTGGGCCAACTTAATGGATGCTTCATAAATGTCACGTTATTTTTTGTAACTATACTGTAGGTAGCCAACATTTATTGTGATCCTAATATAGTTTTTTTTAAAAGCATATTTAGGCCCTGTTTGTGTCTTTGATATTACTGCCAATCTCAGCCTGAGTTGGTTGTTTATATAAGGAATTTAGTCTCCCATAGAGTTTTCAAATTGTTAACATGGTTTTTAAAAATATTATTAACATTATGATTCCATTGAAAGCATTATTTTGCCAAAAAATAATGTGCTTCATCATGTCTTCAGGAAGCATGTATTTTGTGGTTCCTGGAATGCTGGCCTTGGGGTTACAGGCTTATCAGAGCAAGAACTTCATGCCAAATCAACATCTTGTAACCAATTCTCTCATCAAAAATGTACCTGAAGCATGACAAAACAAGTGCAAGGTAACATGGTAGAGAAGGTCACTCATATGTCAAGGTCAGAATCAATAACAAAAATAACTGAGGAAATGTGGAGTTGGTCCAGGAAGACTCATAGAAGTTTTGAGCTGGATTCTAATAAAACATGTCATTGATTAAATGAAAGTTGAGAGTGGGGAGAGTCACAGCTTTGTGAAAATAGCTCCATTTCCTCCCATTCTACACCTGCCCCTGCCCATGAGGAGGCACCTGCTCAGACTCTTCCTGACATAAGCTCAACAAAACCCAAAAATAGTTTTTGATATTTACAGATTTCAAAATCTGGTCATTGCCCAGACAAATACTAACCACCCGTGTGGGACACTGTCAATTTTGCTTCTCAACAAAACTTTGCAAAGACCCTGTTTTTTCCCATTGCTGCCCAGAAATGCCTTTCACATGGCCTCTGGGGACCAGAGTGCAGGCCACCTTTTCTGGTCCCTGAAATATGACCGGAACTGCTTGGGTGGTAGCTGAACCAATTTTGAGAAACCTAATATGGATCAGTAATTTGAGGCTGGTTGCAAACCTTTCAGTAAACATCATTCCTCCCAACTCTAAGAGAGAGATAGATACAGTTTCAGGAAAATATGTAAACATGTTTTTCCCTAAGATTGCTGTACTTCCTGTGTCCAGTCAAGCCAGAAATACCGCAAGTGCAGCCTTTCTCTTAGTATTTTTCCACTCCTTGATTGGGTCTCCGCCAGAACATAGCAGAGCAGAAAAGAGCAATAATAATAAAAATTGGACCCCATCCAGGAAACGTGTCAAAGGAATTCAAACTGCTCCCACTAGTTCACTAGCAGTAATGGTTATAGTAGAGGTGGCCCGTGTCATCTGAGTCAGAATGGCTGGGAAAGTGTCAGTAGAGAAAATGGACCTCTTTTTCATGCTCCTCAGATCCTATGTAACCGGAACCATGGTCTTTGCAGGTTTCTAAGACCAAACCATGCATTGTGAGGGACCGGAGGTCCAGAGAAATGGACCTGAGGTAAAAGCCAGTCCAGGGTCCTGGCTCAGTGTCCAGGCCATTCTCCACTCCTCCACTTAGCTCCTGGCTCAGGCCTGCACGAGCCACCTGGGGGAGGAGTAGTCCACCGCTGCCACTGCGGCCACTGTGTGTTACCCTCCTTGAAGCCCTCTTCTACAATGTCCAACATGGATGGGACCTGCTCCACACACTGTGACAGACCGAGCCTACTGGTTGAAGTTTACCTGATCATTCAGAAATTCAGAGTTTGGAAGCAGCAGCAAGTATTTGAGTACTTTTTCGTTTTCCTCTTATTTATTACCAGGCCATTCAGTCATGATGACACTACTGTGAATTTCACATCTAGTCTCTGTTTCCTAATCTGTAAGATGGTGGTGGAACCCACTTCATACAGGTGAGGTGGCTCAGCACAGCACCTGCACACATCACCATTAGTATTATGTTAGTATTAGACATTGCTGGTATTTTTCCATAGATAGCATTTGCTGATAAACTGAGAGCAGTGACTCAATGATAGAAACACATCATTACCAAATAAACAGAAAGAGTTCATTGTCCTGGGTTCACTGGAGACAGTGAGTGAGGAGTCAATAAGAGGTATGACTCATGCTGCCTTCATTTAGCTTTGGTCACTTTCTGGAGAATCTGGAATTCCCATGGCCCATGAATAAGTTCAACAGAAACCTCTTCTTAAGCATTTATTTTTGTAAAAGAGAACTATCACAAAAAATGTGTTGTATGCAAGCCAGTCTTTTTAACACATTTGAGTGCTCAAGAAAAGCCACGCCACTTGCTCCTTGCAACCTTAAGAGCAGGGAGGTAGATATTTTCAAATGCCAACACAACAAAATAAAAAACTGTGAAACTTCCTGTAAATGTGTTTGAGGCAATCTTATTACTGCTGAGACTTCAAAGCACTGGCTTTGACAGAAGAAAAGACACCTGTCGAGAAAGTTCATCCACACACACTGAGCTGAAAAAGTCATGTTCTTTCTTTCATGAAATTCCAAAACAGATAATTAATGCAGCCAAGAACTGAGTTAAATTAATTAATCTGGCTAATTTGAAAGAATACGGCATTTTGACAGCATAATTTAGTCTCAACTCACTGATGAAAAACGAACTTTGAGATCTTTCCCCAAGTGTTTCAGTCTTGGAATCATTTTAATTCTCTGTTTGCCTAATTAGAAATTCTAATCACAGGAGGAAGGAGAGGAAAATACATTTCCTGAGTTCATGGTCAATAATTTTGTGCCCATGTGGACATTCATGCTCCTGAGTGCTCGCTGGGGGCTGGACTGCTTCCATCTGATAATGGATGATAATGGATGGATGGGGCTTTCACACAGCTTGGCGTTCTCAGGGGAGCTGGCGGGGCTGATGACTCCTGGGATGGGAGAGCTCGACCCAGCGCATCACTCTGCCTCCAGGAGCACTTCCACCTGAAAACAGGCAGCTGCAGAGTTTATTTTTGATCATAACGGGGTGTTTCCATCATCTCCTTCAATGTGGTATGAAAAGCTAAGCAGAGATGCTGTCATGATCCGGGAACGGGAAGCAGGGCGCAAGTCCTGGAGGCATGAAGCAGGCAGTTAGTAAAGGAAGTGTGGACCGTAAATGTCAGCCAACATCAGTGGATAAATAGCAGTGTGGCAAGGAGGATGGGATTTCACAAAAGGGCAACCGGCAGCCTGAGGCTCCTAAAAGAACGACGCCTGCCGGTGCTGCAGTGTTTCAGATAAAAGTGGGCGCAGAAATGCACATTTTCCCCTCCTGTCTCCCCACCCACGGGGAGGGAGCTTCTAGAATGCACATACCTGGTCAAACAGAAGGAATATCACACCAGCCAGTGGCTCTCACTCTCCTCACCCCACCTTCTCTTTCAGTGCCCAGTGTCCACCTTGTCAAAACAGGAAACCTTTGGTGTGAGAGTGTGGGTGTGGCTTCAGAAAGAGCTAAACAGGTATTTAAAGTGGATGAAAGAGGTGAGTGTGATGATGGTCCTTCTCCAACAGCCCACTCTGTCCCTCTGGTCCTCCTGCCTCTTTCCCAGTGGCCTACCTATGGGGCTTCTCCCATGTCCTTCTTCCTAGGAAAGAGCTGACCGCTCCCCCAGAGCAGTGCTCATGCTGGATTGCTCCGTGTGCCTAGCTGCTTGTTTTTCCTCCCCAGGTAGACAACCTGAGTCAGCATTACCAGGCCAATGGGCTCTGCCCATTGGGACAGCAGCCACAAACTGAATTTTCCCTGAATTTTATCGCCTTGTCCCCTCCACAGTCTCAGAACTGAATAGTTCTCTGAGGGTGAGGAATGGATTGCACTCCAGGGAATGTTGGATAGACAAAGGCAGAGTGTCTTATCAACCCCCAGTGCTACACTGACTGTCAGGGTCAAGGGGGCAGGGAAGGAGAGAGGAGGACAAGAGCAGGGCAAGAAGAAGGTAAGGAGCTCCAGAACTTGGGCCGTGACCAGAGTGGATGCTCAGATATCTATTTGGTTGGATGCTGTATTAGTCAGAGTTCCCCAGAAAAATTGGCTAATGTGATTATGGGGGTTGGCAAGTTCAAAATCTGTAGGCTAGATCAGCAGACTGGAGACCTGAGATGAGCCAATGTTGCAGCTCTAGTCTGAAGGCCATCTGCTGGCAGAGTTCCCTCCTACTCATCTGAGGGTAGGGGTTTGGTTCAGTTTTTGCTCTTAAGGCCTTCTGAGTGGATGAGGCTCACCCACACTGGAGAGTAACCCATTGCACTCACAGTGATTTAAATGTTTATCTCATCTAAAAAATACTTTCACAGCAATGTCTAGATGCATGTGTGACCAAATACTCAGGCACCATGGCTCAGCCAAATGGACACACAAAATTAAGCATCACAGGCACTAATCTCATGATGCCCAGGAGAGCCAAGCTAGGTTAAAGGGCTACGTCAGGATACACAGTCACAGGCCCCTCCTCCCATCTGGCTGGGCTCCCTGCACTCTCCTGCTGGAGCTCTGCCCGCCCCTCCTAGCTGTCTGGACTAGTCCCGTTTTCTTACATTCCTGCTTTCTCACACTTCCTCCCTGAAGTCAGTCTTGTCTCAAAAGCCCTCAGTCTGTCTCTCCTCTGAGCCTCTGTAGAACTTACAATCTGTGCCACTCCTAATGCCCTTGCCACTTACTGCATTATTTTGCAGTCTGTCTCTTTGTGTGTGCAGACACACTTTAACTCCCCACAGAGAGGGGCTGAGTCTGTATCATGTCTTTGTGAAAGCACGTAGCCCCTGGTTCTCTCTCATGAGCGTAGTGCGCTTTCCTTCTGCATATTTGTACTGAACTGCTTGATTGACTCTCAAATAATCAATAAAAGGTGAGAGGTGCTTGCAGTGGCCTGAATGTATCACACTGTTCCTTTTCCAAAAATACGAATTAACATCATATACTGGGAATCTCCCTAAATAACTCAGGTATGGTAAATTGTAAAATGTACCTGTGACCTCAGAAAATGTTTAAAATACAAAACAAAGACTGTGCTGTTGGTAGTAAACAAAGAAAACCACACTTATTTCTTAAGAGGATCCATACAACTATGAGTTATATTTTAATAGGGGTCTCAAGGGATCTAGTCTGCATATAAAGAGCACATTTGAAAACCAGTGGCTATAATCTGGGACAGCAGTGCAAACAGTGACATGTGCAGGGCTGGGTCTGTGAGCCCTGATCATTCAGGGACACGAGGACACATGAGCAGCGAGGAAGATAATACCAGGATGAAGAATCCACAGCAAAACTCACCAAGGTGTCCTGGTAGAATATGCAAACCCTATTCCAACACACTACACCAGTTTGACCTATATATTCTGGTCTTGCTTGGGTTAAAGCTTTGTTTATATTCTCATTTTGGTATTACCTATTTTCCCTTTCCTCCTTCCCTAAAACTTAAAATTTTGTCTCAACTAAAATTAGTGCCTTTGCAGACAAAACATCTATTTATTATCATCATCATTTGGTCAATTTTCTAGGATCATATTAATGCAAGAGTCAGATAATGGTGTCCTTATAACACCAAAATAGTAGTTGGAAATTCAACTACTTCTAATTTCAAAGGAGGAAAAAAACAAAACAAAACCAACGAAAAAACTAAATGGTTCTGGGACTAAGGAGGAAGTCTTTTCATAGTTCATTATGAATAATATCTACCTGACAAGCTGTGGCAGAAAGCTGAGCAGGAGGAGAGAGAAGAGTTGACTTATTAAGTCTTCAAGGCGATTGGCCCTGGCCAGCCACCAGCCTGGACCCCAGAGCCTTGCCAGTGAGCATCATATCCAGGAGGAGCATCCTGCCTCTGGCTTTCTAGACCTCCCAGGGCAAGTTGGGCCAGGTTCCTGCTTCCCCACCCTAAATACAGTACCGGCCATGCATCTGCCACACTCAGTGCTGAGGGAGCCTGGTCACACCTAGAGGGCCAGTGCTCCCCTAATGGGGGGATAAAGGGTCTCATCCAGAACCTGATGCTGACATTGCCATGGCCAGCATGGGGTCTACAGCATCCCCCTGCACCACACATTTCACTTCTGTGTGCCTCACAGCATTTCACTGCCTCCTGATGTTGACCCCTTTCTCTCTGCAACCAGGACAGGAGCAGAAGAGAAAGAAGCCTCATTGGTGACTTTAAGGACTACCTCTCATCTCAACCTTCCCATGACCATGGAGGCCAGATTTATTATTATACAGATGTTTGCTTACAATGAAGGAATTATGACTCGAGAATGTTAAGGAATTGTCATACCAACTGCACAATTAAGCGAAAAAGCTAAGCTTTGGACCAGAACTAGGTAACTCCCACGTCCACAGGGTATCACTCCCTGTGCAATGCCCTCTGCAGGGCTCACGCTCTTGCAGCTATGGGCAAGCTGGTTAAGACACCCAGTGAATCCCCATGAGAGAATTTTCCATCCCCACTCCAGGCCTACACCACAGCCCACAGCCATGTACACATCCCCAAGTCCCGATCCATCTCATTTTCATGTGGTGACTTCCACTGGCCTTTGGGGACATGTTAGGTTCAGGAGGTCACAGGAACACAGCTGAGGCTGCAGGCCCCACTATGAGCAAATCAGAGGTGCTCTTCTAACCTGCAGCCTGGCTGTGGCTGGAGGAGGCAGATGCTCCATCCACAATTCACGCCAACCATGCCAACCTGCCCCACCGGCACCTCTTCCTGGCTTACTCCTGCAGAAGATACAACAAGAACCAGACCCAGAAAATTCGCATCTCTTATAAATTATGACCTAGATTAAAGAAAGGCCGAGAGTGGACATGGAGCCAGATTGGAAGCCTCCCCCATAAGAAGACACTTGTAAACCAGGGAGTGTCCTGCACATGGCTGGACCCCACTGCCGTAAGCGTTATGCAGGGCTGTGTGAGGAGCTGAGTCCTGGTCTCTCATGTGGGTGCGAGGAGGGGTTTCTTCCACAGCACCGCGGGCCTGATATCCACCCATGCCTCTACGTCTTGGTCTACCACAGCCTTATGGTAGACCTGAACCTAACATGTCCCCAATGAGTGGCCACCATTCAGGACCTGGCACTGGTCCTACAGCTGAGTGCCTCGACTTGCCATGCTCAGTCCAAAGGACTGTGCTGTAGGAAACACTATCCAACCACCATTGATATGGGGTACAAACACTTGCTTTACTTTAGTGAACTCCCCTGGGCACTATAGGAACTGCATGGCCACCTGTTATTTCCTGTGGCCCAGAGATACATCCTTCACAACTTTCCCGGTGTTCTTCCCCTCATGCTGCCCACGGACAAGAAGTGGGGCACCACATACGAGCTTGTTAGAAATTTGGACCTCAGCCTTCGTTCCAGCCCTGTGAACCAAGACCTGAATTTTACCAAGCTGTGACTTGGGCCAGAAACTTAGATACATTCTTGAAAAAATGCCACAAATAGACGAAGCAAGATAAAATAATAATACAATCAGCTTTTTAAAAAGTGGGCATCATTTTGGAAAACAATGTCTAGTGTTTTTAAAAAAAGTAAGGCAGGCATAGTACATTATAAAATTGTTTCAAAATTTAGGTGAAAACCCAATTTGACTTTTTATTTAGTTGCTTGTCAAGCTTACCCATCATAATTTCTGCTTGGACTATGTGGCATTCCCACAGTAGAAAATACTGAAGGATAGCCCTGGCTGGCGTAGCTCAGTGGATTGAGCGTGGACCTGCGAACCAAAGGATCACGGTTTGATTCCCAGTCAGGGCATATGCCTGGGTTGCAGGCCAGGTTCCCAGTAGGGGGCATGTGAGATGCAACCATACATTGATATTTCTCTCCCTCTCTCCTTCTCATCCCCTCTAAAGATAAATGAATAAAAATTAAAAAAAAAAAAAGAAAATACTGAAGGAGCAAACTCACAGCTTGTGAGCTTCTGTGGAGCAGGAGAAGAAAGCCCCAGTCTAAGGAAAGCGTGCTGCCATCATGCCCAAACCATCAGTCAAGTCCAATCTTGCCAAAGTATGAGCTCTTCATGCCACAGGAATATTCCACTGCTTTATGAGTTCCTGGAAAAGGACTATCAGCTTGATGATCTCTTAGGGCTGTAAGAACAACTGAGATTCCAGAAGAGATTTGCTGTATCTCTGCCCAACCACTCAGAGCCTACACAGAGGAAGTTAAAGAAAATATGTGTGTGTGAGACAGAAATTCACAGGGTGGGGAGATTTGAGCAACCCACTGCTCATCTCAGTTTTTATTCTTCAAAACCTACCTAAGAAAACAATAACAACTCCTACCATGACATTGCCACCTCTTCCTTCCATCTTCAAGGGATAGACCTGCAATTTTCAGCCTTTCCCATCTCATGGCACACATAAACTAATTACTAAAATTCTGTGGCATGCTAAAAATATATATTCTGTTTTGCCTATCTGACAAAATTATAGGTATATTTTTTGTTCATTCATGCCAGATGGCTATTATGTTGGCTGCTGTCATTTTTTTATTTGACAATCTAAAGGAAAAGAGGTCAGTGCCCCTGACTAAACAGCCAGGGACTGCATGTTTTAAAAACTCTGTGGCACAGTGAAAATAGCTGAGATAGACTACAGAGCAGGGTAAGAAATTGAACTGAAAAAGTGGAAAATGTGACCTTATTATTGCGAAATGTATCTCCCATCACCCCAATGGCTCAAACTGGAAACATAGGAGTCATTCTTAACACTTCTTATTTGTTCCCTCTCCCTCCACACCACAGAGCCTTGTTGGATCCACATTCTCTGCAGCCCCTCTGTTTCTTCTCATGTGCAGGCAGCCTTCCATCTCTGGATGGCCGTATTCAGTCCCCAAAAGTCAGGAACCTAGTGCATGTCCCTGATTCCGCTCATGTCCACTGGAAGTTATTCTTCACACCATTTGTAAAGCTTATGAAGAAATTTCAATTAGCCACTCCTTCAAAAACTATTAAAAAGAGGCCATTAAACTAGAAGAGACAACAGTTCTATTCAGAAATACTAAGTGTGAAACTAAGCAATTTCTTCCAAACGTGGAGGGGGATTTTAAGTTGTGCATATAAAATATGTCTGTCCCTTTGAGAGTCTGCAATCATGTTACTGAGGAAACAGGATTCCAATTCAACAAAACAGATTCTAATATAAGACACCCTCAAATGTGTGTCAAAGTTAGTAGGAGATTAGAAATACATTTCTCAGTAGGATTATGAAATGTTCAGGCTAAAGTAGTAGAATCAGAAACAAGGGTGATGTTGGTGTCCCCACCTAGAACAGGATACCAAGGGGAGTGGGGCCTTACTCTTGTGTGGCTTAGAGCCCGGACTTGGAGGCAGTCTGTGATTTGACAATTTATGTTAGCCTTGCACTTACCAGAGATCTTAGGGTATTAGTTAGAAACAGAATATTCTAAAATTCCATGGACGGCAACTGAGTCTGGTGCAAAGTCCTGTGATGTTGTACATCTGTGCTCCTACAGGCAGAAGACTGGTCTCAGCTACATTAATGTACAGCCTCCTTCCCTTATTCCAACATCTTCCCCACCCTCAGCAAATGCAATGGAAGGAAGAGAAGGAGCTAGGAGGGTCATGGCTGAGTCAGATGCAAACTGTGCGAATGAATCTAGAGTCATTTCCACTTAATTTTGCAATATTCCCAAAGCAGTAAGAACTTGAGATTATCTGGCTTCCCCTCTTCTTTGCAGATTCACTGCCCCCGCACCACAACCCATTTCTATTTCTAGCTTGGAGAACATGTTCATATACTCCAGAGGTCAATATCTTTCTGAGGAAAGCTGCAGTGTCCTCCAGGCTTATGATAGTGAGAGACTGATGCTTCCTCTCCTATTGTTATAGTCACCCAATAAACTCATAAAGTAATTATCAAAGGTCTGATTTGTGCTTTGCATTAATAATTGGCTAATTCAACCCCAACCAGACCAACTGAAGCTGTTAAATGGGAAGGTTTGGGACACCATATCAAGTATCATTATTTGTTAAAGCCAACTCACTTTTTGCAGGTAGATAGGATGTTTCAGTAGAAAATTCAGCTTGTAGAGTCATGATGACTCAAGTCCTCTATGAAGCCCCTTCTAGAGCATCCATATCCCCAACTCCCAACTCCCACCGTTGCTCAAGAGAAAATTCCAGGAGCATTGCCATGTGGGCTCCAAGCACCCAGCAAGTTGGAGGATAAACTTGGTCTTCTGAAATTTCATGCTTTTCCTGAACTCTACATCAGAGTGAAGGAAATCACCCCATAACAGTCACATAAAGTCAAAGGCAACATCAAGGAGAACAACCTCGTTCTCTAGCTAAATTAGACATAGAAATAATGTTTGTCTCCCACCATGTTGGTGTTCAATGATAGGAAAGGTTTACCTGGGCATGACATAAATGCCTTTGGTGCTGTCCTGGATGATGTAGCCCTCATGGAGCCTCACCCCACCATCAAGAGACAGGCTTCCATGAGAGGAACATAGCAACTTTAGTTACTAGAGATGCCAATCACCCTGCTCTCAGCTGATCTTTGTTACTGTGAGCCAGGGTCCAGAGGAGAGAGAGGATAAAGGAGAATGAAGAGCTCATTTGATGATGCTGTAAAAGCAGAGTATTCATGTCATCTTTGTCAGTCTCAAAGGTCTGTGATGTTCTTCTTAAAATGAAGGACAGAAGAGAAGCTATTATAGGATGAAATGTGTCTTCCCAGAAATTATGTGTTGAATCCTCAATCCCTAGAACCTTGTAATGTGACTGTATTTAAAGAAGAAATTAAGATAGAATGAGGCCATTGGGGTAGCCCTAATCCAATGTGACTTATAAGAAGAAGAGATCAGGACACAATTAAGCACAGAAGGATGGCAAAGAAAGGCCACAGGGGAGAAGCCAGCCATCTACAAATGAAGGAGAGAAGCCTGAGGAGACCAACACTGCCCACACCTGATCTCCAAGTTTCTGGCTCCAGGACAAATGAGAGAATAAATGTCTGTCGTTCGAGCCCCCTAGTCTGCGTGGTATTTGTCACGAAGCAGAGCTGACTAGCACCTGGGCTTGGGACAAGACTGAGTGGTCTGGGGTGGCCAACAGAAGAAATGTCTGAAGCCTTGGTATCTTCATTGATGAAATAATGATAAATCCTACCTCAACAGGTGCAAATGAGGATGAAAATAAATGACTTGATGTTTGTAAAAGATTTAATTTAGTGCTAAAAAAATGGTCATATACCATGGGATCCAAAACACAAGTGACTTGGAAATTCAACCATAATCTAATGTCATAAAATAGTCTACTTAACTGCAAGCATGATCAAAATGCACAGTGTAGAATCTCTAACTGCAAGCTGTCAGAACCCAAAGCAATGATGTCTCTAACCTAAAATGGACATTTATCATTGTGTTTGAATCACAGACCTGCTAGTCCAGGCTCTCTTCTTAATTCAGTCTGTTTTAATCAAGGATCAAGTTTATATCCTGTGTCTATGTAGCTTAACATCTTTATTATCCTTATTGTAATTATGATGTGTTTCAAAACAATTTTATCAAGGAGCAGAGGGTAAAATGCATACATATAGATGTGTACATGGACACAATTATTCACTATATGACATCCACCAATGCCAGTTTTATTCTAGGTCCTCTTTGGAAGAGTAGTCACCATGGGAGTTAGCAACTGGCCATGAGTAAAATGCATCTTCCTCATGGTGTTAATCTTCTAAATCAGGAATCCACAATAGAATGAAAAGAACACTAGCAATGGAGTGAACTGGAGCAGATTTGGGTTCAGCTGTGTCTCCAACCCACTGATCAGTTCTCAAAAATCAATTATTAAGTTTCTTCATCCCAAACGTCCCTTGAACTGACCATGGTATTGTTAGGATAAAATAAAATAACATACATCAAAGCAATTTGGAAAAATGTAAAAACTATGCAGATATAAGCTGTTTTCAAGTATATAAGTGTATTTCAAGCATAAAGTACCCAGGTAAAAGATATGTTTAATATTATAAGAAAAAAGCAAAGACCAGACTCTAATTCTTTGGTACCTTGTCTTTTATCACTCATAGTATAAATGGCATGAGTTCAACAACTACCTTCCTTAATGAAACATCATATATAGTAATTACTCTAATAACTGCCCCTCCAGATGGCTGTAAACCTGCACCTTCAGAAACACTTGGAACAAATTAATGTTCTTGCTGCAGATTAATACAGTCTGTGAGGAATGGAAGGTATCCTCCATTAAAATAACTCATAGGCTGCTCAACAACATGTTTTAGTTCTCCCTCTCTAAGTGCTGATGAAAATGGGAGAGGCAAGTAGCGCTTATTATACACCTGTTTGGTGCCAGATACCACACTGTTCATTTTATACACAAGCCCATACCAATCTTGTGGTATGGAAACTGAGGCTCAGACAGCCTTTGCCACCTGCCCAATCCCTACCCACATAAATGACAACCGAGATTCTAAGCCCCACGTGTACTCCTTCAGAGCTACGCTGACTCCCAGGACTAGAAATAAGTAGACACTCAACACAGCAGGTATTTATACAGGGCCAGAGCATTTGTACAATGGACTAAAGGTCTGTGTTTCCCCAAAATTTGTATATCAAAACTTAACCCCAGTGAGATGGTGTTGGGAGGTGGGGCCTCTTGGAAATGATGAGGTCATGAGGGTGAAGCCGCAATGATGGGATTGGTGACCTTATAAAAGAGACTCAGAGAGTTCCTCAGCTGCCATGAGAGGGTTCTCACCAGAACCCTCCATGCTGGCACCCTGATCCTGGATTCCCAACCTCCAGAAATGTAAGAAATAAGCTTCTGCTTTTTATCATTCATCCAGTCTGTAGCACTGTTTCATCGAAGCCCGATTGACTAAGATAATTTGTATTATTCAGTTTGTTCCTCAAGGTTGTCATCATCTTTTCCCCCCTAGGATTCTTGAATAGATGGGGTCAAATATATGAGGCCTGTCCAGAAAGTATCTATCCATGCAATATGAAAAATAGAGACATTTATTGAAGAAGATGCAAGAAACATTGTTCACAGGACAATGACACCTCAGTCTCCTTCAAGGTAGGCACCTTGGTACCTCACACAGTTCTCCCAGTCTCCATCAGCTGCCCCAGCATATTTTTCCTGAATCTCATTGATGGTCTGAAATCTCTTCCCTTTCAAAGGTGATTTTAGTTTTGGGAAAAACCAGAAGTCTCAGGGAGCCAAATCTGGGCTATGGGGGGCTGAGTCACCTGGGTGATTTGATGTTTTTTTAAAAAAACTCTGTACAAGATATGATACATGAGTGGATGTATTGTTATGATGAAGCTGTCAATCACCAGTTGCCCATAGCAGAGGCATTCTGAGTTATCCAAATAGTATCTGTGGAGAAGTGTTTAAGCTTAAAGTAAAATTTGATGCAGATTTGTTGCTCTACTCACTCAGTCTTTTTGAATGTGACAGCCACACAATACACATGCTCACTCAATGGCATCTACCATCCCCACTGACTAGTACAGTGAAGTCATCATTGTTCACTCATGCACATTCCAGTCCACTGTCCTTGGCTGCCAGGTTACATCAATGTCATGCAAACCATTCTCATTATAGTAACAATGGCTGGACTCTTTCCAGATGTAATTGTCATGTAGTCCTTAATCAACTAGACATTTTTCTCATTAACAACAAAAAAAATCTAGAAAATTTTATTTTTAAAATTCAATGTTTCTTTTGTTTTTGTTGACTACTTAATACAAGAGATGTCACAAAGTTTTTTTCTTAGGCCATCTTCCAGATTTTGGCTAAGGAAAATGTGATAATTCGTGATTATGATCATTCAAAACAGGAGAATTTTGAGCCATTAAATTTGCATAGTCCCTTCCCCATTGGCCTGCACTCCTAAGGCAGAAAAGCACCTAGGTTCTTTCCCTATTTTGGTCACTGGTTAACCAAAGCCTATGAACCTATGGCCTGGTTGGAGGCTGCGGTAAAATCTGGGTCCATCTAGTCACTTGTGTAGAAGAGACTGGACAAGAGGCCAGGCACCCTGCCTAGGCCCAAATGAAGAAACCAGATTGGAGAGAGGGTCCCACTCAGAACCCCCTAGTTAGGGAGTCAGTTAACTAGGTTTATCAAGGAAGGTGGCTGCCTGCTTTCTAGTTGGGCAAATTGCCCCTTTGAGGTTCTGACTGTGTTTACTGAGATGAAATAGCAGGCCAATTTTTTTACCAGGAAGGGTGGCCTGCTGAAAAAGCTTTCCTAGTTTAAAAGAAAAGTTCTCCCTCTAACAACTGGGTTTTAGCCACTAGCAATTTACTGTCTTTTGAACTTAAATTAAAACTTTGATACCTACTTCTTTTTATGAAAAAGCCTCCACATAGGACATAATCACCATAATGAAGAGGCATGCTTCTCTTTGGGGATTTATGCCAACTTATTTTGTTCAATTTTCTGAGGAATGTCAGAATGCAAGGAGCAGGGTAACCCCTAAAGAGAAATTACTGGAGATAATTCTTATACAGAAGAGATGAAACAGAGTAGGAGGGTAGGCAATTATCTGAGACAGTTACATCTCATAGATTCTGAGGTAGGAGGACAATGCTCTTGTCAGTTGAACTGGACAACCATAGAAGGGCATTTACTTTTCCTTCTACTGATGGTGTCTCCTAATGAAATAAATAATTTGAATTTCTATTGTGCCTTCCATCTCCTAGGACTTTATAGTTGCTAAATTATTCAGCTTTCTCATAATTCTGAGAGGTCCATGTCTTTACATGCTAAACTGAGGCATTGATAAGCTGCCTGACCTCCGGAGGACACAGCTCAAAACAGACCAGGAAGACCAGCTTAATCCTGCTCCATTTCTGCTGCCTTCTTTGCAATGGTTAACATCATTGGACTGCTTTTCTCACCCACACAGATGGTTCTCTATAAAATCTCATCGGAATCACCCTATTATTGTGTGACAGAGAATTATAGCCAAGGAAATCCCTTTGGAAAATAGCATACTTCATATGGGATTTCCTTTCCCCAGTTCCATTATTAGCAAAGGGATGACCTACTCTGCTCAACTGCCCCCCTCCTGTGGTTGCTCTCACAAGGGTGGTGAACTGGGAGAGAGTCTCAAATCTCCTTCCAGATGGACACCACTCAGCATGTTGCAATAATCTGTCACTCTTTTTTGCATAATTTTGTTTCTTTTATGAGAATAGTTCTGGATTGTGTACTCAAACTGTATAATCTCTATTTGGATAATAGAATAATAATACCAGACCTAGTTTTGTATTCAACCTTCCCAACCTAGATCACCCCAGTTGGTCCTGAGGCAGTGTTTTTGAGGCAAAGGGAAAAAGAGATTAGGATATGAAGGTTACAAAGGCTGACATACATTTAATGGGTGGGCTTAAAATGACAGAACTAGGCTCTAAAGGTGAGAAACAGATTTTCATTTGTTAATCTAACCTTTTCCCCAGAAGATATTATAGAATCTTTTCCAAAAGTTTGGGGGGCTCCACCCACAGACCCCCCCATCCGCCATGGATGAACATAAAGCTACCAAGACATGATCTGCTTGGGGAGGAAATGGGTTAGTCTCTCAAGGGAGAAAGGCCATGAGTCCTTACCTCAATGGTATTTATTGGGTTCGTAACACAGGGGATACAGGTAAGGCTCATCAATCAATGTCAAGCAGTAAGGGTCAAATAATAGACAACAAAGAATTCTGAGGGCCTATTTGAGTCAGGGTCAGATAGCTAAAGAGCCATAAAACTTTGAGGAACAAGCTCACTTCTTGCTTGGACCCTTATTTAATTGAGAGCATTCTAAACAAAAGCAAGTTTCACAGGATTTTACATATTCTTTCTTATGCCTGATTACCCCAGAAACCACTCCAGCTGGCAGAGGGCCACATCCCCTCCCCGACAAGATTCAATATTCAGGCTTAAGTGGATTAGAGCCAGGAAGAGCTTCTCCCAGATGAAAAGGGGACTCAGGCTATGTCAAAATAGCCAGGGGGTGAGGGTCCTTTGCCTTCACTTTGCTGCAGCCCCCACTGAGTTCTTTCCTGATGGCCTCCCACATGATCGTGTCTGCTTGAGTTGCCCCTTCCCTGAGTGCTCTTACCCATAGACTCTGACTAACCACCCAAGCTTTGGGGGCTAGAGGTGGCAGAAGCAGCGCTCTTGCCAGGGAGATAAGCTGTGTTTCCTCAGTGGCTCACAGTCCGGAGGTTGCTCACTCAGCCTTAGCCATGGGTTACAACTCCTGAAACCAGGCAGAGTAGTTCCCAACACAAAAGTGATTTTTAGTGAGCTCATATTTCTAACAAACAAACTTAGACTCTTAATGGATTCACACCAAATCCCAATTTCTTATAATTCTTTTTGTGAATGTTTCTTTTTTGGTTGGAGTTTAAAAGTAGATATCACAATATTGCGTCCATTTAGTTTTCTGAGATGTAACTTGGAACTAAAATGCTGTTAACAGATGGTTACCCCATAGCCTCTCCTTTGGAGAAGTATGATCCATATTGGTGGGCCAATGCCCAGCACAAAATCTGGGGATCAATGAGTCTACTGTCCCCAGGGCACTGGATGCTGAGTCAATATTAGCTGTTGAAAGGAGTTTAGTTCTGATCAGGGTGTATTGAATATTATGGGTGAGAACAATTTTACTGTACTTTTTGCAAAACACTGAATACATCAAACCAAGAACAAAGACAGGGACAAACACTCCATAGTAGCCCAGAGCTTCTGCCCGTCCTGCCTTCATTCCTCCTCCCCACCCCTCAGGAGGATAGCTGTCTCTGGAAGTGGGACAGGGTCTTGGGGTCGCACATAGTTCTGAGTTCTGATCACAGGGAATCCCTTTGTTTGGAACATAGAATTGCTCATGGTCAAAGGGCTGCACTTGCCTTATGAAAATGTTTTGGAGGTGATGTAATGAGATGTATTTGAAAAAACTCTATGGGGGAGTGAATTTCTTTGAATGAAAAGAAGGAATTTCTTTTCAAAGGTGAGCTCTGCCTCCTCCGGGCACAACTTCAGGGTTCTTGCACATTTACTGTCTGAGTGGAGCCCTCTATCCAGCACTGGAGGCAGTGACACCTCCTGAAATACATCACGCTGGGGCAGGGGTGGGGGCTTGCTGGGTGCAGGATCCTGCTCTCCTCAGCTCCTTCGTCATCAGAGAACTCCCTGTAAAACCTTTTCTCTACCATTCTCAGATATTTTCCTTGCTGTGGCAGTTCTTAGTTAGCTTTCTTCTTTATAGATCTTGATGGTAGGTGCTATAAACACAAGTACCTACTGCCCTTGTGTTTTTGGATTCAGCGTTAGATTTTCATCAGGAACCTCTGCCCATCTCAGAGCAACACAGTTGCACAGATTGGTATTCCGGCCTCTAGGAATGCATTGCCCGAAATAGCATCTTTCTGGTTAATTCCTCTTTCTGAATACCACTCTTTTAATCCTTTACCCCATTTTTATCTCTTTTAACCTTTTACCCTATTGTTACACCCTACAAAAAGGGGATACAGCTAAATTAGGATGTGGGAGTTTTGGAATCAGCATGGATGTCAGTCCCTGGTGTCAGGTACAGAAGTGAAGGAAGTGGAGCAGCGTGGGCTATTTTTTTGCACAAAAATCAGCCACAGGAGTTCGCAGTTGACAGAAGCATTATTTAGCGCACTGTCCTCCATCCCCAAACACACACACATGCTCACACACACTCACTACATTAAGGCCCATGAGGCTCCCAGAGTGTCCATGGTCCCTCCACATCAGGTGCCAGGAGCCAGGTGACAGCTCCAGCAGCCAGGATGCCGGGCTTCCCACTGGCCCTTTCTACCACAGCACAGTATTTGATATCATGACAGAGCAGCTCCACTAAAGACATTGCAGAGATGAATTATTCATTTCTGAGGCCTCTGTGTAGCAGCCAAAGGTTATCACTGGTCAGTGATTCTCCAATTGTAGAAATGTCATTGTGTCATCCTCACCTCAGACCCAAAACTCTGTTTTGATGAGGCCTCCAGGTGACACTGATATATGCTCAAGTTTGAGAAAAAAGGGATTAAAATTTACATTAAACTGAAAACATATGAATAACTAGCAGGCACAGAAAGAAATGTTATTTAAATTTAAGTAAATACCTCTCCAAATACAGCTGCCATTCACCACCCCTGAGGAAGTCTCCTGTTTGGAAGAAGGCTAACTTAGCACCTGGAAGTGAGAATTCACTTGCCTATCAGCTTCCAAGAGCCCACTGGAACCTTCCATACTATCCCATTAAAGCCCTTGGAAATCAACCTTGATTTCTCCTGTTAGTCTCTGTTGCCAGCTAATTTGCAGGCCCCCATTGCTGAACCTTAGTAGAGGAAGTTTACACACCGGCAAAACCTACTATTCTAGGGCCCTGTCTGCTCATCTGAAACATGTTCACTCCCAATGCCCATTTTTCAAGTCAGCTGATGAAAACTTGAGTGAGAGATAGCACAAGAATCCACATTTCTGGGATGAGATAGCACTGCTCTGGAGATCTCATCTGAAGGACTTCATCTCATCCCCACAATGATTTTGAAAGATAGAAATTCCTCACACCATTTTATTGACAATGGAACAGATTGACAGAAGACAAAGAGCCAAGGAGTTTGGTAATTTGTAGGTTCCCTCTGTACTACTCCATAATTATATAAAAAAAAAAAAGTTAAGCACTTAAATAAACCAGTTAGGCAAATGAGGCAATTTCTTTCCATGTATCTCTACCGTCACTTTAGGTTGAGTAACTGATATAGATCGAATATGTCTCCCCCAATCAGATGTTGAAGCTTAATGGCCCCCAACCTCCATGTGATGGTGTCAGGAGGTGGAGCCTTTGGGAGGTGAAGAGGTCATGAGGGTGGAGCCTCAATGATGGGATTAGTGTCTTTCTAAGAGACCTCGGAGGGCTTCCTTGCCCCTTTCTCCATGTTAGGTCACAGTGAGAAGACACTACAAACTAGAGAAAAGAATGCCCTCACCAGACACTGAATATGCTGTTGCCTCGATCTTGGACTTTCCAGCCTCCAGAACTGTGAGAAATAAATGTCTACTGTTCATAACCCACCCAGTCTGTAGCACCGTTTCCAAATTAAAAATCCCTAATGGCTTCACTATCACTAAGGTCTTCTCTCCTCTGAACTGAGACCAAGTTAACAGCAGCAGGAATAATCATGGGTAATGGGGGTGGCCTTCAGTAATTGTAAATGAGATAGCTATTTGAACACTTCCTCCAGCAGGAAGCAATGCTTTAGTTTATTGATGGAGCAACGCTGTGTTGACACAGAGCCAGCGGTGAATGGCAGAGCCAGGGAATTCACCTGGAGGCCCCAAACTTGCCTTGCAATTGGGAATGTTGCCTTCACCACCTGGCTTCCTGTGCCATCATTTCCCCCACAAAGCGCTGTGACACAGTCTGGTGCTGAACTCAGGAAGGGAGGCTTCCTTCAGGGATCAGAGGGAATGTTTCTGTTTCTCATGTCTTTTCAATACAGGGAAAGCATGGAAAATAGCTCAACAGCTGTCAGAAGGCAGGGACCTGAGGAGGCACTGCTAGATACAATCTAATTTATCCTTCCTGGCACAAGACTCACCCCTGATGGGTGGTGAGTCAGAAACCTTCCAGGTAGGATCAGCTGAGGAGAGGCCATACCCTCACCCGCATCTGTGCCTTACTGATTTCCCAGGGCACAGACTTCCCTGAATGGAGCTGCATTTCTGATACTGGTTTTCTCTCTGAGGTCCAGGTTAAAATTAATATAAGCCTCCCACATCTAGTCATTAGGTTGCAGAGTCCTTGTGTGTTTAGCACATGTTTTCAACCTTAGAGTGTCCTTATGGTCCCAAGGTAGATGCCAGAGTGCCAACAATTACAGGCAAAAGGAAAATGGAAAAACCAAGGACAAAAGGGGGCATGACAATCCCCTTTAAAATTCTTTTCCCAGAATCCCTACCCAGTGATTTCTGTTAACATTTCTTTGGCTAGAAAAAAAGAAAGAAAATAGCTCCAAAGGGATGGGTCATGAGAGGGCACAGCTAAGTGCCCACCTCTGGGCACATGACCGCCACGTGGTGGTTTCTTCCAGAACTTTTTGCTCATAGAGAATCAACTTGAACTGTATTCTTCCTATTCTGTACAAATATTAAGTTAGATTTAAAAATTGAAACAAGCCCTAGATTACTCAAGTTTACCTCCCATACAGGAGTTAAAGCTAGATTTGTTTATGCCTGGGTGGGGAGTGGGGCAGCACATGCTTTATTTGAAGCATGGAGTGACCAAGGGGGGATGGGTTTTAGCCTTTTATTACGATATGAAACTATGTCAAAAAGGCTAGGAGAAGGCAAATATCCAAGACCATCCAAAAGAGCCTGCTCATTTTCCTGGAGTGCTTCCAGAGATCCTGAGGCTTACGTAGACCCTCACACCAATGGCTATAATTCTGAAACCTCTTTTACCTCCTTATCCTAGAATATGCTAAAAATGTTCCACAGTCTCCATTAGACAGAGAGAACCTTACACTGTATAGTTTTGAATAAGGAGGGGAAGATAACCTTCCTCTCCTTAACTTAGCCTGACTCTCTAACCCGCTATCAAAGCCTCTTCAGAAGCCTGCGTTTCAGGTCCCAGTGCTCTGTTGCTGTCAGGCTGGTGGTGCCATTGCCAGCAGCATTTGATCAGAGAAGCAGATCCACTGAAATACACGTCTATATGGGATGCAACAGGAGTTGAGGTTAGGACATTGTGCAGGCTGGGTAAATATTCAGGAATACTACACAGCAGAGAGAAAGAAGGAGCTCCTACCCTTTGTGACAGCATGGATGGAACTGGAGAACATTATATTAAGTGAAATAAGCCAGGCAGTGGGGGACAAATAGCATATGATCTCACCTTTAACTGGAACATAATCAACAAAAGAAAAAATCAAGCAAAATATGACCAGAGACACTGAAATTAAGAATAATCTGACAGTAACCAGAGGGGAGAGGGGATGGAATAATGGAGGAAAGGGTTTTCAGGAGCTACTATTAAGGACACATGGACAAAACCAAGGGGGGAGGTGGAAGCAAGGGAGGGAGGTGGGTTTGGCTGGGGTTGGGGGGCAATGGTGGGGGGAAAATGCTGATGACTGTAATTGAACAACAATAAAATAACTAACCAAATAAATAAATATTCCATGTGAGACTGTCATTTCTGCCTCTGCGAAATGCCCAGGGCAAGGGGCTGGGAAGGGGAAATTGAACATAAAAGAGGGGAAGCAAAGATCACCTGGGACCTCCAAGGCTGAGCTGGAACCTCTGAGGACAGATTGGATTCTCCTTTGGTCTTCACTGTCTCCGACCTTCAGAAGCTGGGGTGTCCTAGCAGAAGAAATGGGTATCTTTCAACATGGAGCTAAGTACACATATGGCCTAGAGCAGAAAAGCTGATGCAGAACTTTCTGTGGGAGCTGGCAAGGCTGTGGGCCCATCTGCCACCCTTGCCTAGCCTTTTGGCCAGCAGCTGAACAGCAATATCCAAGAGCGGCACCAGCACTTTGTGCCTTGCCCTGATCTCCTGCACACAGAAAGAACATGCTGCTTCTTCAATGACTGTTTTTCAGTCTTGGTTGGAATTGGGTCCTTCCCCAGTTGAGCCTACAGATAAGAATGCAGCCTTGCAAGTCTTATGAGACCCTGAGCCAGCCAAGCCACAGAAATCCCTGAACTACAGAGACTGTGAAATAATAAGTGTGCATGGTTTCAGGTTGCCAAATTTGGGCCCAATATGTTACACATCAGGAGTTAACTAATACACCATCATTCTGGTCTGTTTGTCAGCCTTTGAACACCTCATGTTGGCATTTTTTTCTGTTCCCTCTACCAAAATTGCCATCAGCCTTGCTCAGTATCCAATTCTACCTATTTATCAATGCCCAAGTCAGTGTTTATATTCTCTGTGAGCCCCTCTGATTATTTCAGGTGGTGATGATTTTTTCTTCCATGAGACACAGAATTTATTTTCTCAATCAAGCCGGAATCCCTTTGAATGTTCAGCCCTGGCCTTGGGTGACACAGGCTGAAACAGAGTACAAGCTGGGATCGATGCCAGGTAAGCGGATTGTCAACATGAGTAAGATTCACATTTTTTTAGAAGCAAAGCTGGATAAGATTTGAGGTTGGAAATTGAGTCAACATTAGTTGGCCAAGTAGGATAAGCCCAAGTCTGACAATAAGAAGAGACGCGTGAGCAACACCTCCTGGAAATCAGCATCAGGGAGTTGGCAAAGAGGGAGCAACCCTAAGTGAGGCAGTGGGCTGTTGGACATAATACGTTTTGGTGGGACATTTCCTTGAGGACCTTTTTCACCTCCTTGAGAGTGCATCTGTGCTGATCTCAAAGCAATGCTTTGGGTCAGGGGCATTCTGCGCTCTGACAGGTGTGTGTGTCACACCTTTAAGGTGGCAGTGGCTCCTTGAGAAAGTGGTAAGCTGACAGGGTTCAGGGCTTTACCTGCGCACCGCAAGTATTCATTGAACCACTGCAAGCAAACGCAGCCCTTGTTCGTCCTTTCCTTGAAAAACAAAAAGAATCTTTGTATCCATGACAAGACATCATTTACAGAGCCAAGCCAATTTCTAAAGATAATGGAGCAAAATTAAAATGGACTACCATTTAAAAAATCAGTTCATTTCTGTGACTGTTTAGGTTTAGTTTATATGCCGTTTAACAGACAAAAATAACAAATTCAAGTAGTAATAGAAAGGTAGTATAAACCTCTTTATCAAAGAAATGTTGTTTTCACTTGGTTAATATCAAAAGTAGATTTAGATGAACCATGTAACTTCATGCTTCATAACAAATACATGTGTATATGTGCATAAAATTTCCCATTCACAAGTACATGAATGCTTTTAGAATGAGGTACTTTATCACCTGACATAAGGCCTAATTCTACTTATACAAAAGTTTAGGAACGTCAGGCTTAGTGAAGTTATATATACAAAGGGCTTTAGCTTGATTGAGTCCAACAGTCTTTAGTTCCACAAAAACAAATATTTCAGAATGTGCTTGTGGCTGCCGTGTTTTTCATGTCAAGCACCTGGTTTGACTAAAGTTGTCACTGCCTTGTCATTGGTTACAGCCAAACAGGGGAAAATGTGTATTCCAACTGTCAGCCAGTCCAGGCTCATGGTTCATCATGTCCCCAACAGAATGGAGATCCAAATGTCTTACAGGAAAGCTACCATTCTGCTGCCTGCACCCACATGAGAAGCAGCCATTTAGTTACAACCCGAGTCATCTCAACGTACAGAGTCAGTCGGGAACATTTATTACCACCAAAGTATTGAGGAGATTCATGATCTAATTTTGTGACCAACACGACTCTGACTACCTTCAATGCCTACTATATCGATTCTCCCACCAGTTAATTAATTTAGCCAAAAAATCTGAGGGAGAAACTGAATTGAGTGGAATCCCGTGTTTCACTTAGTGAAAAATAAAAAATAATGAAAATAATCCAGTACAGAAAAAATAAAACACACACAAACACAATACATTTTTCTCATACTTCAGTAGCTATGCCAAGAGTGTTTGGGGGTCACTGGGGGTCTCAGCCTTGAATGTTCTGGAAGTTTCTCCACTGTGCTCAGTTTCACTTAGCACCTTCTATGCAGCATACAGTTTAACAGGTCTCTTAATGTGGTTTAAACATTGTGACTACACATCCTTATTAGAAATGCCTAATCCCCAGCTGAAACTATTTGTCACAGTGATACCCCCCCACTCCCAGTGAAGACTTCTACAAGATAATTATGTGGGGAGTAAACAATGCACTGTTCCCTTTTATCTGCCTTAATGAGCCGCCTTCTCCTTTAATCACCTGCCTCTTGTTATTCGTATACTATTGAGCAGAGTGAATGACACCCACTGAACAGCCTTTCTCAGCCATTGATTGTTCGGTATGCCATTATATCTTTAGATTAATGAGCAATATGTAGTGTTTACCATCTCCCACTTTATAAGCATCAATTTTCATTGTTGTTGTATATAGAGTGGAAGGATTATTGAGCCTAATCTTTGCCTTTGAATGCTTTAAAGATTGCGTTGCAGAATGTTCTTCTGGTAACAGACCGGCGACAACAATGTCTTTTGCATATTGCATTTCCCCAGGTGAGGCTCTCTGTTCCCTGAGGGTGACTCAGGATGGGGCCAGCGGGGGCTTGGCTGTGCTTTTCTTCTTTGCTCCTCCCTCCCACCCTTCCTCTTCCTTCTCAACCTTCCTTCCTCCTCTCCCTCTCCCTCCCTTCTTTCATTCCTTTTCCAACATTTATGGAGAGCAGTTACCACAAACAAAGTAGTTACTGTTGCTAATCCCATTTGTGTTATTTTTAAAACATACTTCCTAAAATTTATTTTATTGGGATATAATCGACATATACGATTATACTAGTTTCAGCTGTCTCACATAATGCTTTAATATTTGAATATATTACAGAATGATTACCACAATAAGCCTAGTTAACATCCATCACCAC
>PVKM010011772.1:0-32714 GCA_004027735.1 Carollia perspicillata | reverse complement strand
AGAGAGAGAGAGAGAGAGAAATATCAATGTGTGGTTGCCTCTCACACGGCCCCCACTGGGAACCTGACCCACAACCTAGGCATGTGCCCTGACTGGGAATCAAACTGGTGACCCTTTGGTTTGCAGCCTGTGCTCAATCCACTGAGCTATGCCAGCCAGGGAAAATTTGATGTTTTTAATCTAATAATTTATCACCAAAGTATGATAATGTTTTTTTAATTGTATTGTCAATACACCAACCCCTGAGGTAAACCTTTATGTTGGAAAGCACTAACACATTAGAAATACCGAACTATAATAAATGGCCATTATATTGGCACATCCAACACACTGGCTTTCTAAAACATATGTACTTATTAGGAAAAAATAATCTAAACAAGTCCAAGAATTATTTTGTGGAGTCAAATCTATCATTTAGGAAAAAATAATCTAAACAAGTCCAAGAATTATTTTGTGGAGTCAAATCTATCATTTTCATTTTAAGGCAATATTTCATACTCGAATACTCTATACACCAAAAAGAAAATATGGACATAAGGGCTTAGGGCATTGGGAAAGAGAATCTGTGTAATAAATAAACAACACAAGAGTAAACTTTCACATCACAGAAAACAATATGCCAATTAGTGCTACTTATTACAGAAATGCTAGCTCTTTGAGTCAAAATTTTTTGTCTGAATCAATATTTCTGAACCTTTAAAATTTATACCACTGATATTTTTGCTTTTATTACTATTCAAGTCACACCTGATTCAATGGGCCCATACATCTTAATGTTACATTTAAAATAATGTATTTCTCTTTCCTCCCACCACCACCTACATACTCCTCCTTAGCATAAACACAATTTAAGTATACTTATTCCTTCAATAGAGCCAAGTGAAGGAAGAAAATGAATTACATTGTAAAAGACAGTCAAGGAGCACTAATGTTCAGAGAGAACAGTGGGTATGACCATCACGTAGCTATCCCACTGCTAAAAAATCTTGGTAAAGTGGACTCCAGCTGTGTTATACCTTATGCCCATTTTCACTTAATGATCATTAGAACAGGCAACAAAGCAGTTAGTGGGTCTATGTAATGAAAGCAAAATTTGTCAGGTAAATCCACATTTAAATGTGCATGTTTGCAAAGTAGTATAAACAAAAATATAATAGAGGGAAATGTCTCAGTTAACGTAAACCTTATGTAAATATTTTTCATTGCCAACTTGTCCCTAGAAAAACTTTTATGTAATTTAATAAACTATAACCACATACAAAGTGTCTAAAAATAGGAAGAGATATTAGTGACAATTAGCTTACCCACCTAGCTAACACACAGCTTCCTTTATCAAGAATTTTATCCACAATGACATAAACAGGTGACAATTTAACCTCTTCTTGGGTAACTAAAACCCCAAACTCTCTGCCTAAGAAAAATTGTCATTATTAGTCAGTGTTGCTCTGTAGTAAGTTCTGTTATTAGTGACTTGAAATATGTACTCTTTAAACACTCTTCAAACACTTCTGTAAAAATTTTAACTTGCTCTCTGAGGCAAGGCAAAAATCATTTATTTTCATGACGTGGACCTTCAGATTGTGCAATTATGTGTTGACAGAGGGTTACGTCAGGAATTTTCCTTCTCGTCTTTTTTCTAATGTCAATATCCCCAACACTTTTAAAACATCCCTTTTATAAAATTAATGTTTATAGAAAAAATTCTCATCAAGCTTAATATTCACATACTTGTCTATACTAATTTCTGGTATACAAAGATATTTAGTTCACTATTTGCTTGCAAAATTTTCAGTATGCTTGTCCATTATATTTCATAAGAAAAGCTGAACACTATCAACATCTTACCATGAATTGAAAACCTTCATATTAAGGGTGTAGTTTTGACCTCACTTATTAAAGATTAGCTAGTAATACTCTCATTTAAATGACAAAGTTAATAGGATAGATCTCTTGCTTTGAACAATTGTTGTCTTTGTTGTCTCATTAAGTCATAACCATTTTAAAGGCTGATGCATATCTAAATGATAGGAGAATTAGATGACATAAAATAAAAATTAGTAAATTATACAATTTGGGTTTTTCTTTTAATTCTAGCTTTGGATCTTAAATGTGCTCCATGGAAAATTGATAGGTAGACAGATAAAGAAAGAAAGAAAGAAAAGATATATAGATATATAGATATATAGATATTTAGATATCTAGATATCTCTATATATATCTGACAAGATATATATATATATATATACCTGACAAGATATATATATAGATATATAGATATATAAATACATATTTTTATATATAGTTAGCATAGGTTAATTTAATTTAAGAAAAGAAAGAAATGAGCAATATATTGAATCAATAGATCAGATTGAGCATTCTGTCCACTTTTTGTCCCACCATGAATCACAGGGAGTGCACATGTATAGCATTTTTCTTATGCCATAAGAGAGTTAAATGATCTATGTATATGTACATCTATAAATGTATCTTGGAACTTGTCTTTGTATTTATGTATGGATAGCTGTTACTGTACTTATGAACTATCATGAAGAGAAAATAAACTTTGAGAAACACTCAAAAGTTAGAAAGATGATGAGCTTACATACTCTAGAAAAAAACAGATCGTTGCCCTTATAGGAATGTATGGTTGTGGTGGTTGGTGGTGGGGCACTTTTAGGCATGCCCCAAGAAGAAATTCAAAAAGATGGAAAAGTAAAAAAAGAAGCAAAGTAGTTCATGTCTGAATCTTTTGTTGAATAGGCATCTTAGAAATTAAAATATAAGCATCAATATTTAAAAGTTAAAATGATCTGAATCTTATCTGAGTGTCAAATCAAACAAAATAACGCTAGAGACATAAGTTGATTGGGGAAATTTGAAACTCGTGGAATGCATGGTGATATTATGGAATTGTTATTTTCTACTTGATAAAGATACTATATTCACTTCTCTTTTTGTATTGGAATACAATTGACAGGTAATTGCATATTAGTTCTAGGTATACAACATAATGATGAAATATATATACATATATATAAATATATATGCACACACAATAAATCTAGTACACATCCATCACCCTACAGAGTTACAAAATTTTTCTTGTAATACAAATTTTTAAGATTTGCTCTTTTAGCAACTTTTAAATAGGTTGCCATGCTGCACATTATATCCCTATGAATTATTGACTTTATAACTAGAAGTCTGTACATTTAACCTCTTCACCCATTTGACACCCTGGAGCCTCAACCCCTGCTTCTGTACCAGTGATACGTTGTCTGCATCTGTGAGCTTAGCTTGTTTGTTTATTTGCTTTATTTAGACTCACATATAAGTGAGATCATATGGCATTTGTTTTTCTCTAACTTATTTCACATACGGTAATGCCCTCAAGGCCTATCCAGATCACAAATGGCTAGATTTCATTCTTCTTATGGATGAATAATATTTCATGGTGTGTATACATACATATGTATATATAACACATATTATACATATTACATATTTTGTCTATAATCCCTTAATAGACACTTAGGCTGTTTCTGTGTCTTAGCTATTATAAATAATGCTGCAATGAACATGAGTTTTCATATAACTTTTTGAGTTACTGTTTTTTTTTTTTTCCTTTGGACAAATATCCAGAAGTGGAATTGCTGGATCATATCATAGTATTACTTTTAATTTTTTGAGTAACCTCCATAGTGTCTGCACCAATTTACATTTCCACCAATAGAACACAACATCTCCCTTTTCCCCACAGTCTCACCAAACATGGCATTTCTTGTCTTTTTTATAAATCATTCTAACAGTTTGGGGTTATACCTTGTTATGGTTTTCATGGTGCTGAGAATCTTTTCAGGACTTATTTGCCCAGTGTACATCTTCTTTGGGGAGAAAAAGGCCTATTTACACCTTCTGTTTTTAAATCAAATTTTTCATTTTTTGCTATTTATTTGCATTTTGGTAATAAGGGGGACATTACAGAGTTTTATCCCTTACCAAATATATGCATTCTTTGATTTGGGAATATTTGCTCCCATTCAGTAGGCTGCCTCTATATTTTGTCGATGGTTTCCTTTGCTCTGCAGAAGTTCAATATAGTTCCACTTTTTTATATTTGTTTTTGGTGTCAGATCTGAAAAGTTATAACCAAGACACGTCCAGAGATTTTCTGAATATGTTTTCTTCTTAGAGTGTTATGATTTAAGGTGTATTATCTTCTTAAATAAAAAATATTATCTTCTTTATTATGTGTGTATATTATGTGTGTATGTACACACACACATATTTGTACATAACATAATCGCTAGGATTTGCTTCAAAATAATCTATAGGGAGTAAGTGCATAATATGAATGAAAGCAGAGATAAAGATTTATAAATTGAAAACAAGTCATCTGATAGGTACATGAGACCTTATTATGCTATTCTACCTATTTTTGCATATGTTTTAAATTGACACAAAATAAGAGATACAAAGATAGAGAACAATTTAGTAAGTTAGAAAAATAGTTTGAGAAAATTAGTGTAATTTGGCAGGTTGTGACCTAAAAGTTTATCTGTGAAAAAAATATTGGTAATTTACAACTTTGTCTAATTAATGTTATAAGAGGAGGAAATAAAGTCTATGTGAAAAAATACAAAACAAAGCTAAAAAAAACCCCTCACATCTCACAACATACCACCAAATTGAAGTACTGTGAAAGCAAAACAAACAAGCAAACAAACAACCAGCCCAATTAGACATATTGTAGAAGAATATTACAACACAGAGAATAAATAAGAAATTCGAAAATATTTTAAAGAAATGAACTAGATTATCAGCTATGCAAAACAAAATGGTGTATGTATGTATAAATACATGAAATTGTTTTATCATCTACATTTCATGCTAAAGGCAAACATAAGGGAACTTTGATTTAAACTAAACCACCATTAGTATAGGAAAGTAGATAGAATCTATACATCTTCAGCCTAATAATGGTAAAAACAAGTATTGAATGAGATGGTGATAGTTTGAGGAAAGGCAGATTCTAAAAGGAAAAAACAACAACAAAACAAGACCAGGGAGACTGAGTGTTGCTAAGATTTTTTTCTAACACTAGAGATAACAGTTAATTGAGTCATTCATTTAATTATTTTCCTATCCCATTTATTGCTGCTCTAACATGCCAAACACATGCCTCAGAGCCTTTCGATTTCCTTCTGTGCAGATGACTTATTGCCCTGGTAACAGCCAGACTGCCTTCCGCCCTCCCACCTCTTCATGCCGTCCTCCTCTCAAATGTCACTTCATCACAGAATTTCTCTAACCACATTATCCACAACAATAGTTGCAGCTACTTCAGCATTCTCTAGTTCTTCCATTCATTTTTCTACATGATAATTAAATCCCCCTGGCATTATTTACTTGTTTGTCTTTTCCTACCAGGATATAAGCTCCACTCAAGCATCTAGACCAAGGTTGGGCAGTAGTATGAAACAGGAAACATTATTAAGTATTTAATGTCTTGGAAAGGAAAGTGCTGAGACCCCCCTCTTCAACACTATTTGGTAAATGAGCTTACTTCCTAATGTGCAAAAGCAGAAAATCATACAAGGAAAATGCATTATTTATGTCTGCTTTAAATGTTAAGAAAAGAATATAAACAAAAATAACTCATGAAGTTCAAGAACAAATGATTCTTAATGTACTTAACATTGTGTCTCTCAATATATTTCTTACAAACTAAGTTAACAAAATTAATTCAATTCTGTTTGTATTTTATCAAAGAAAATCTCATTTTCAAAAAGCCTACCTCTTGTCCTTAACATGCTCAGATGACATTTCAGTAATGTGACTGAAAACTACCAGTAACCAAAATTATATATCCTTTATATGTCATGATCTTAAATAAATACAAGAATTCAGCAAAGTAGAATCTTTGGTGACAGCCTCAGACACTGAGTTAAGTATTTATTATGGAAAGGATCTTCTATGTGCAAATAACTCTTCTCTCTAAGCTTCTGTTTTTCACATGTATTCTCCATTACTTAGTGATTAATTCTTATTGGTTTAACATGATATATTTGGAATATTTTCCATTACCCAAATGATTGCAATTTACTTCTTATTTACAGACTAGGAGTGTTGTTATCAGTGGCATCTTCAGACCTACCCTAGTAACCCCAGTATGCGAGAGTGACAGACAGCGCTATGAGACATCACCGTCTGGCCACTGAGTTCCTAGACGGATTCTATATGCCCACCTCATAGAAGGAATGTATGGGTGCTTAAATACTAAAAATCAGTAATATTTTAATAGTAAATTAAATTTAGAATATTTGTCACAGTCATATAGTTCACAGTGATAGCTATGATCAAGAAACAAAGATTTTGATAACATGATTCTTGACACACTTCCATCATTAATTACTCAATGTAATAATCTGAAATTGCTTTCACAGACTTTATTGTTGAAGTACATGATTATTCTTTTTTAAGCATATTTTATTCATCATGCTATTACAGTTGTTTCATTTGCCCCCTTCATTCCCCTCTGCCATGAACCCCTTCTCCCTCCAGCATCCCCCCCACTTAGTTCATGTTGAAGGGTCATATATATATGTTCTTTGGCTTCTCCACTTCCTCTACTATTCTTAACCTACTCATGTCTCTTTTGTACCTACCAATTATACTTTTTATTCCCTGTACCTTTTCCCCCATTCCTCCTAATGCCCCTCCCTGCTGCTAACCCTCCATGTGATCTCCATTTCTGTGATTCTGTTCCTGTTTTAGTTGTTTGCTTAGTTTGTTTTTGTTTTTGTTTTTTATGTTCAGTTGCTGATAGTTGTGACCCTGCTGTTATTTTACTGTTCATAGTTTTGATCTTCCTCTTTTTCTTAGATAAGTCCCTTTAACATTTAACATAATAAGGGGTTGGTAATGATAAACTCCTTTAACTTGACCTTATCTGGGAAGCACTTTATCTGCCCTTCTATTTTAAATGATAGCTTTGCTGAATAGGGTAATATTGGATGTAGGCCCTTGCCTTTCATGACTTTAAATACGTCTTTCCAGCTTCTTCTTTCCTGTAAGGTTTCTTTTAGGAAATCAGCTGTTAGTCTTACGGGAACTCCTTTGTAGATAACTCTCTCCTTTTCTCTTGCTGTTTTTAAGATTCTCTCCTTATCTTTCATCTTGGGTAATTTAATTTTGATGTACCTTGGTGTGTTCTGCCTTAGATCCAACTTCTTTGGGACTCTCTGAGCTTCCTGAACTTCCTGGAAATGTACTTTCTTTGCCAGATTGGGGAAGTTCTCTTTCAGTATTTTTTCAAATAATTTTTCAATTTCTTGCTCTTTCTCTTGTCCTTCTGGCACCCCTATGACTTGAATGTTGGAATGTTTAAAGTTGTTCAAGAAGTTCCTAAGCTTCTTCTCATATTTTTGAACTCTTTCTTAGTCTGTTCTGGTTAAATGTTTATGTCTTCCTTTTGTTCCAGATTGCTGATTTGAGACCCAGTTTCCTTCCCTTCACTGTTGCTTCCCTGTATATTTTTCTTTATTTCACTTTGAATAGCCTTCACTTCTTCCTTTATTTTGTGACCCTACTTAATCATTTCTGAACATCTCCATTACCAGTGTTTTGAACTCTGCATCTGATAGGTGGGCTATCTCCTCTCTATCCCTGTTGCCCATCTCTCCCCTCCTAACAGTCTGAATGAAATTTTTTTCTATAACTTCTTGGTTGTTGGATTTCCATACAGTTTGATTTTCTGGCAGTGTTTTTGTTGTTGTTGTTGTTATTGTTTTTGAATTAGTTGATATCCTTCTTTTGGTTGTGCGAGGAAGTGAAGCATATCTACTTACCTGTGATTATTTTTAAGGCTAACATCATAAAGCCCAATTTCTCATTATAACTTATGGACATCAATACAGTATTTTAATATTTCAACAACAAAAATATTTTCTGTGTATAATATATGATGTTCATAATTTACTTATTAACTAAGAGTTGTATAATTTACATATTAAATAGTAGTTAATTTAAACTATTTCAATTTAGTTACAGGATTGTAAGAAGATAGAGATTATTATTTGTTGAATACCTTCAACACATTGGGTGCTATGATAAAAGAAGTAATTAATTTTTCCCAAAACATTTGAAGTATTATAACTTTTGTTTTACAGATTAAGAAACAAACTCTTAGCAATTTTGCAACTATTTCAAATTTACATAGTTAGCAAGTGCCAGAACCATAATTCAAATGCAAGTCTGGTTGCTCCAAGAATAGGCTATATCTACACAATTTTAAGATTTTTATACATTTTTATACTGTTCCTCTTATTTAGTGAAGATTGAAGATCCACCAATAAATTTATGTTCTTGTGATTTTTCCTTGTCTTCTGTCCTGTTCCAATCTCTTATTCCTGGACTTTCTCCTGTTGTATTATCTTTTCTATACACTGTTTTGAAAGACTCCCAAATCATAGCTACTACATCTTCATAAAAATGTAAAAGTATTTTGTCTTTCATTATACACACTAAAGGAAATGTTATTTTTGACTTATTGAGAGTTTCAATTTCTTATGAGTCATTTTTTCCTTTGAGCTAATATTGATGTAGAGCCCTGTCTAGGAAAGAAAGTAGATAATGGATGACATTAAATATTTTATTCAGTTAATTTTCAAAGATTTATGGTTATTAACAATCATGCTTTATTCAAAACCATATAACTCTGTGAAGTCAAATCATAATATTAAATGGATTACTAATACTTTAGCGTTAGAAAAATTGTGAACTTTGCATTCAGGTAGTTTAAATTGCAGGCTAATTGCAGAATAGTAGATGAGCACAACCCAACAAAATTGAGTTAGTCTTCAGTGTAATCTGAGCTAAACTGGTGGAAAAGAAAAATTTTAGAGATTTTGGGAGATATGTCAACTGAACTCCTATATTGATAATGTAGGTTTAAAATCAACAATGTTACTTTGAATATGGTATTGTTGCTTATGAAAATGTTACTTCAATATTTTCAGGAAGGGATCAATATGGTATGGTACTTTTAGAAGATCTGGACCTGAATTATAAAAATTCTAGGAAAAAAATTTGTACAGGTTACATCATTGTCTTACTTTTTATGTTAGTAATCCAGAAAAGAATACTAACTACCTCTCCTATTTTTTAAAATTACCCTTTTTTACAATGTTCTTCCAGTACATTCATTATGCCATGCTTTTTCCTGACCTATCATATTTGCACATATATTTCTTTTTCTTCTTGCTTTTCCCATCATTTGCTTTGTATCATTTGTTAGCTCTTAGCTCAACTGTCTATGTGCAGAGCTCTGTTTTCTTCTTAAGAACCAGCACAATTTATAAAGTGATATAACATGCTGAAGTGCTTTAAAACCTAGAGTCAGGACTACAATTTATATCCGTTTAATTTAATAAACACCAATTCTGATTTAAATCTTCTGAATTAAACTAAGATGACACTTCTGTACTAAAGCAAGTTTAATACTGCCTACTTTCTTACGTTCAAAACTTACTACTGATGATCCTTGGCTACATTAGTAAGTCTTTATGTTGAAGAAAACATTTTTAAATGATACATTTAATTTTTTTGATTCTTGCATTTTTCAATGTAATTAAGGAAACTTAAAAAAAAATCTTAAATTACAAATTATCTCCCTGCTCAAAACTCTTTTCTAACTTTTCATTTTAGGTACAACTAAAATCAAAGTCTTATTCTATGAGTTAAAGAATAATACCATCCCTTGCCCTGTCCTCCCCATATGCTCAGCAACAGTGGCATTTATATCTTTCCAAGGCCTCATGTTTTTAGCTCTTTGCTACATAAGTGGCTTTCAGGGGCCATTCTTTCTCTGGTTTGCTTTCTCCTGCTGCTAAGTTGAAATTTTTTTCTTCTATTTGACATATTTCACCTCTTTTGTCTCTGTCTCTTCATTGTATATATATATAGTCTCCACCCTTCAGATCCACGCTAATGTCTGCTTTACAGGGTGTACTTCTTTAAGGCTTCTCTCTAAGTAAGGAACCATCCATGCATTTCCTGTTGCTCTTTCACCGTATCGATTACTTCATAGCACTTACCAAAAATGTTTAGTTTTGCTTTTAGTTTGTTCAGTTTTTATAGTTTTCTCCCCCAATAAAATGCAAGCTCTGTGTGAACAATGGAAATCTCCCTTCACAGTGCACATTACAAGCACATGACAAATGTTCAATTACTATTTGTTCCAAAAATGGATTCCATTAATTTCATGACACTAAGTAAATATGTAATCATTTCTATCTCATAGTCAGAATATTATTAGAAATGTACTTATTTCAATACTGGACAACATGGGTCTAAGTAAATGGTGAATTAGTTACATTGCTTATTTATTAAAAATTAAGATGTCTTCCCTTATCAATTCCTTTTGTATTGTAATTCTTCTGCACCTTTCTGGTGTCATTGAAATTATTTATCACCCACACTTTAAAATTCAGTTCCTCCTTGTCTTCCTTTGAAAAATCCTATTGAAAAGGGACATATAAGATTTTTATGTATCAATGACAATGCCCAGAATGTCATATTTTCATATCAAGCATGGCTGGCTAGAAGTCTGGAGACCTGTGCAATTGTTAGCTTGGTCTCTTTATGCTTTGTTCTTGCACTTTTGGTAAACAGGCTTGTTAAATGATGGTGAAATATAGCTGCAATGGCTGTATGTACATCATGAGAATTAGAAAAATATTTAAAACATCTTATGTTGTGGGTTAGTCATAACTTAATATCTTTCTTTGTGCATGTGTGTTTACTATGAAGATAAGTCCCTATGCCCTTCACTGCTCAGAGCTGAGTACACGGTCAATTCTCAATACTCACTGATTGATTTATTGAAATATCTCTTAGTTTTAATTAGCTCTGCATGGCTAGACATTTTTGTGAGTGTCAGAATACCATAGCCAGAGTTTTCAATGCTCATACAGAAATATAGATTTGTAGCAGTAGATCATTAATAATGAATAAGTCTCCTGGTAAATTTGTTCTGTTGGATTAAGTGTCAATCATAGATTTCCCAGGCAAGAATCTAGAAAGTCAGAATAAAATTTGAAGTAATGTAAGTTGCCCTAATAGTCTCTTATATTCATACATGCAACACTAGTAAGTGAAATATTTATTTGTTAAATATTTCTTATTAAAACCAATTAAGATTTTAAAAACTGTTTTGATGAAAGATAGCTAACATTCCTGTGCAAGCCAGCAGTTGGACTTAGCACACATATTTTCTTCATTTGACTTTTTATTACAAATAAAACCATAATGATGTCTTTATAATACATCATATCTTGTTAATATACATAAATTCAATGAATCCTATTCAGTAAATATTATATGGAAAGTTCCAAAACTGACAAAACAACTTCAAATTCACTTAGAAAAATGTATTGTTTCACACTAACAAGAACTTGCTTAATGTACAGAATTTACCTTAATTCTTCGTATCCTAATACCAATAATATTTTTATAAACTTTAAGTTACTTTATTTGATTATTATCTTCTCATTATCTTGCCCTCTCACATGAGAAAATGAAAATAGATTTGTCACTCTGGCTGGTATGGCTCAATTGGTTGGAGTATTGTCCCCTTAGACCTAAGAGTCAGGGATTCTATTCCCAGTCAGGGTACATGCCTGGATTAAAGGTTCAGTCCTGGTCGGGGCTTGCTCGGGAGGTTACCAATGGAGAGCCATGTTTCTGTCTGACATCAGTGTTTCTGTCTCACCCTCCATCCCTCCCTCCCTGTCTCCTTCTTCTCTCTCTAAAATCAATGAGCATGTTCTCAATTGAGAATAAAAAAAGAGATTTGTCAAATGAGGTATTTTTAGTACACTTCTCTTAACTGAAAGGATTGTAGAATGTACCTTATATATAGACATTTATGAATACTGGCTATTTTTCCAATAGAAGTATGTAACAGATTGATTTTCAATGTCTGTCAGTCATTTGCAAAACTCTTAACTCATCAGAAAAAATAATGTGATTAATTAAATATCATATACACTGAGTACTCAATTGTACAATAATTTGTATTTTTTAAAAAAATGCTTGTGAAAATTGCAAGAAAGACCAACTACTGAAGCTTTGTTTTCAAAATTATGTCTATGCCAAGATAAAGGATAAGTAAGTATATAGATAATTTCTTAATGAATATAAATATCTACAATAATACTTAAGCATCAATAAAGTGTTGGTTTTTTATCTGATCCACATAAAAATCTAATGAAGTAGGCCTCTGTCTTTAACTTCCATTTTGCAGATAGGAATGCTGAGAGTAAAAACAACTAAAATTAAGATCATTGCCTAAAGCTATCCAGTTAGTAAAGAGGAAGATTTGGGTCATGGCTTCATTTCACAGCCTGCGAAGTTTCCAATCTTCAATATTGCTTTCCCATCAATATACAAATTGGGATAATAATGCATATAATCCTTTGCAAGCATTGTGGTTTAAATATCCTTATGCAAATCATATTTGCAAATGTTTCACAAAACTGCAATAAATTTCTGTCTTGATTGTCTATTTTTTCAATCAATAACATACTTTGTTCTCCCAGAGCACATTGTGTATAGCTGTATTACAGTATGGCTGTTATTATTTAATATCCTATTAGCATTGCTGTTATTAATAATCATTATAGTAATTTTTGTTTTAGAGTTCCATCTACTTACTGGGTTATGTGCATTTCTACTTGTATCTTCATTCCCTGCCCTGTTTGACAATTCAAGAGTGCTCAATAAACTCTTATCAAATGACTAAAATATATGATAAAGCTGCCTATTTTTACTTTTGAAATACTCCTTTTTTTCTTTAAAGACTTTATTTATTTACTTTAGAGAGAGGGGGCCCCAAGTGGGGACCTGGCCAGCAACCCAGGCCTGTGTCCTAACCGACATCAGAACAGGAATCTTTCGTTTCCCAAGCCAGCACTCAATCCACTGACTCACACCAGCCAAGCCTTATTTTTACTTTTCATTAATTTCTTTTTTAAAAGTATATTTTATTGATTATGCTATTACAGTTGTCCCATTTTTTCCCTTCTTTGTTCCTCTCAGCCCTGCATCCTCCTTTCTCAACCATCCCTCCCCCTCTTAATTCATGTCCATGGGTTGTACATGTAAGATCTCTGGCTTCTCCATTTTCTATACTATTCTTAACCTCCCCCTGTCTATTTTGTACCTACCAATTGTGCTTCTTATTCCCTGTACCTTTTCCTCCATTCTCCCCCTCTCTCTCCCCACTGATAACCCTCCATGTGATCTCCATTTCTGTTATTCTGCTCTTGTTCTAGTTGTTTGCTTAGTGTGTTTTTGTTTTTTAGGTTCAGTTGTCAATGGTTGTGAATTTGTTGTCATTTTACTGTTTATAGTTCTAATCTTCTTTTTCTTAGATAAGTCCCTTTAACATTTCATATACTAAGGGCTTGGTGATGATGAACTCCTTTAACTTTATCTTATCTGGAAAGCTTTTTTCCTTCAAAATTCAAATCATAGACTCTTCAGAAATCACCCCACAAAACAATCTGGTGCAAAATTTGATATATGTCATACTATGCCCTTTGATAAAACTTATTCATACAAATAATAACATATGTATAATAAATGCATGTGGTAGAGGAACTTTAAAAAAAGGATGAATTCACTCAGAAATAACTCATATTTTATCATGCCCAAATGCCTGAAATTATCTTAATTAAATTCACCTTCACATTACAATAGTTGTTTTAAAAAAGAATTATTTAAGAGTAGATGCCCTTTGAATACATAGAATTATGCAGAAGCCCAGTTTATAAAATAAGATAAAAGTGATTTTGAAAATAGAATAAAATATTTTGTCTTTATTCAAGCTGGGATATACAGTTCAAGCCGTGACTGCTTGCACGGTCCTTAACATTTTTGGCAATCTGTAGAGTGATAAAAAACTCTGAGTATCCCTCTGGACAAATGTAAATAAATGCTGGGGGAAAACATAGTTTTTTATTAAATTTTGATGAAATATGTATTATATTATTTGGTAGGAATAGCTCTTAAACATCTGAGCCTGTCTTGAATGATGTGAGCAACCCATATCAGTGACCAAGGCCGGAAAATAAAATCCAAAAACGATACAGAGAGAGAATCTTCTTTGGGTAGAAAAATATGGACAGGCCTTTTTAAAACATAGTATTCTAGCCTTAGCTGTTGTGTCTCACTGGATTGAGTGTAGGCCTGCTAAATGAAAGGTCACCTGTTTGATTCCCAGTCAGGGTACATGCCTAAGTTGCTGGCCAGGCCCCCAATTTGGGGCATGAGAGAGGTGACTGATGTATCTCTCATATATTGTTGTTGCTTTCACTCTCTTTCTCTCTCCCTTCCCTTAAAAATAAATAAATAAAACCTTAAAAATATAAATAAATAAAACTTAATAGTCTAAAAAATTAACTATGGGTTTTGAGACAATCTATTCCCTAGGCATGCAAGACATTCCCAGAAATGCTACAAGTTCAGGTGCAAGTTTAAATCATGTCTTGCCATTACCTCATAGCTTTATTGGCACACCCTCCTTTTTCCTTCTTCCTATTTTGCTTTCTTCTGTTTATTCTTAATCTGGTTGCTAGATTGTTCTTAGAATACATGTCAGATGACCTCACGCCAGTTTTCCCCATCCTTCAATGGCTTCCTGTCTCATTCAGAATAAAAAGTAACCTTTCTTACCTGTCAGGTAAGATTCTACAAGCAATCTGGTGCCTGCTGTCTCCTTCACCTCACCTCCAGCTCTGTCTCCTTCTGCTGCTTCAGCTCTAGGTTGTCTGTCCCGTAAACATCCTAAAATATGCCATACCTCAGGTTCCTTGCTTTTCTATTCTCTCTGCCTGAGGCACTGTCCCATTACATGAATGGTATGTGTATTCACTTCCCTTTGGACTCTGCTGCACCTTATTAATGAAGTCTGGCCACTCAGACTATTTAAATTTCAACAGTCTTGTCTCCGAAACCCCTATCTTCAGTTACTGATTTATTTATCTCTATAAATGTCATCATATTCTGATTATTTGTTGAATTTTAATTTCTATCTCTCATCTCAAAAAAGCAAGTTCAATGGGGGCATAGATTTTGGTTTAACTTTTTTATTGCTACATTCTTATCAGTTTGAACAGAATTTGGCACACAATACGTGCTTAATTTAAAATGTCAGATATCCCATGCCACAATAGGTTCACTGACATGTCCCCTTGAGCAAAGGATATAAAAAGAATGAACAATTGGTACTACATCAAATTAAAAGCCTTCTGCATGGCTAAAGAAAACATCAGCAAAATGAAAAGGGAACAACTGTATGGGAAAATATATTGCCAATGATGCTTTGGACATGGGTTTGATCTCCAGAATACATAGAGCTCACATGACTTCACACCAGGAAGGCAAACAATCCAATTAAAAAAAAATGGGCAAAGACCTGAACAGACACTTCTCCAAGGAATACATACAGAAGGTCCAGAGACATATGAAAGGATGCTCAGTATGACTAACCATCAGACAGATACAAATTAAAACCACAGTGAGATGCCACTTCACACCAGACAGAACGGCCATCATAATCAAATCAACAAACAAATGCTGGTGAGGATGTGGAATAAATGGAACCCTAGTGCACTGTTGGTGAGAATGCAGACTGGTGAAGCCTCTGTGGAAAATAGTGCCTTTTCCTCAAAAATGGAATTTTTTCAAAAACTAAAAATGGAACTACCTTTAGACCCAGCAATTCACTGCTGAGATTATATCCTAAGAATCCTGAAACACCAATTCAAAAACCTATGCACCTCAATGTTCATAGCAATGTTATATATAATACTCAAGTGCTGGAAACAGCCTAAGTGCCCATCAGTAAATGAGTGGATCAAAAAAACTGTGGTACATGTGGTACACAATGATTACTGTGCAGCAGAAAGAAGGAACTCCTACCCTTTGTGACAGCATGGATGGAACTGGAGAGTATTATGCTGAGTGAAATAACCCAGGAGGTAAAAGACAAATACCTTATGATCTCACCTATAAGTGAAACTTAATCAACAAAACAAACAAGTGAGCAAAATAGAACCAGAGACATGGAAATAAAGAATGAACTGACAGTGACTGGAAGGGAGCAGGGAGGGGGATAACAATGGAAAGAAGAAGAAAGGTCACATCAAGGAATATGCATATAAAGAAAGAACCCATGGACAAGGACAAAGGGGTGGGGAGGATTGAATGTGGGGGGTGGGGTTGTGCAGGGCAGGAAGGGGAGTAATGGGGAAAAATAGGGACAACTGTAATTGAACAACAATAAAAAATTTAAAAAAATAAAAAATAAATTAAAAAACAAAAATAAAATAAAATGTATTTGAATATCATGTATTGTGGCAGTCTGAATACCCCTAGAAAATTGTATCAAAGACACAAAGACACTTTAGAAAATAAATAAACAATAAAGGTAAACACACAGGCATACACATACACCAAACTTCAGGGAAATATTTTGGGTTGCAAATAAGGATGAATTTAATGTTCAAATAATCTGATAAAATAACTGTTTGGCTTTCTGTTCTCCCTTATTTGATTGACTGCAATGTGGTCTCTTGCAGCATTTCAAAACCAAATAACCAACAACAAGAAAAGAATGTACACACACGCATTAGAACTCTTGTGATAGAAATGGCACTTGAAGAAATTATATTTTTCCACTGAAGTTAAAGATTAATAAAATGGTGTCAAACATTTATAAAATGTATTTGAATTAACTAAAGGATGAATAGACGGGTATGTAACATAAATAAACTTTATAACTTTAAATATGAAATATTTTAAAATAAATGTTTAACAATTACAATGAAAAGTCTCTCTAAATATATTGCCAATGCATTGCCTCTTTCTTAAAATAAGCTTTCAGAATATAAGCTGAATTTTTTGCTCTTTTAGAGTCCTTTAATATACAAATGAGAATACTAAAATATTTTAGAAACTACTATCTTATCATTTCATTTGTCCTTATACCAAATAACTCCAGACACAAACTTTTGTTGTATGTCATTTTAGATGTGTTTTTTTCTGTTTTCTCTATCACTATAAAATGCCTTTCCTCTCTGATTAATAATACAAAAATTGTTTATTGATTTCCCATGCCAGGATAAACACTTGTTAGGTATTGTAAATGTACCATTGAAGAAGATTTATTCTCTGACCTCTAGAATCATTCTAATCCAGTAAAATAATCTCTATTTTTTCAGAAATCACTGCCCCAAAGAAGGAAACATTATTTTGTTTGTTTTTAAATTTAGGTATACATACACAGTAAATTAGAAAGATCACTTTTGAGAATGCTACAAAACTTTTTTTTTATTGGAACAGAGCAATTTACATATAATTACCATCCTCCAAACTCTGAATCACATCATTTGTGAAAGGATATTGAGAACTCCAACTCAATGAGTGCATCTTTTAAATAAATTTACTCTTATACATTATAGGAGAAAATATAGCTGTAAAATATAGCTTATTATCTATCAAGTGTCTATGATAGATAATAAAAGAAAATACCTGTAGCAACTGCAGTTTTAAATGTATTTTCTTATATTAAGTGTCTTTATAATGCCTACCTGATGAGGTTTTGATGAAGATTATATTAAATGGTTGTCTGGTATTGAGTGGGATGATTAGAGTTCTCATCTTAGTTTCCCAGATCATCACTGAAGAAGAAAATAATTATTGCATTAAAAGTTCTATATTTGTATATCTACGTATAACTACTGGAGAAAATATTTCATATTTAATCTAGAAGTCTATCTTGTAGAAATAGATTTTAAAAATCTAACATGATCTGCAAATTTGCCTTTTGTTTTCCCACTGTATTTTCATGTATAATTTTGTTCTAGAAATATACATTAAAACTTAAGTAGACTACAATCTCAGGAACTCTGTAGTATAATTGATGATTTTCAGATTCATCTATCATAATATTTTTTAGACTTTACACTATTCCTACGTTTAGCACATGTCATATTTTTCCTGCTCTATAAAAAAGTGAGCATTTTCACATTTTATGGTGGTGAACAACTAGAGCGGCGTAGGAAGGGCACCATCACTGTGGTGGCGGCGGCAGGCCCCAGTGCAAGGGGCCCCGGGTTAGCTTCCCTAGCCCTAACGGTAATGTTCCGTTGGAGTCAGGACCAAAAAGCATCTTAACTAGTTGTAACTGAATACCTTGCATAGCAATACTCCAATTAGAAACTAGACGCCTATTTCCTGCTAGTGAAAATGTTCAAAAAGAATTTGATTTCTCAGAATAAAACTCCTTCAAGCACAGTGCTCTTTTTTAAAGAGTCCTGGAAGACCTCAGTCAATATTGTGGATAGGTTCTTGGAAACTAATATTTGAAGCAAAACAACTTATAAAACAATACAGTTTTACAATAGATTAATTGATATAAACAAAAGTTAGATTTCTGTGACCTATTTCTCATGACAGAAACATCACCAAACTTCTAAATAAAGACCCAAAATACTTTTCATATTAAAAATTGACGTAAGCCCTGACTGGTGTAGCTCAGTGGATTGAGCTCAGGCCTGTGAACCAAAGGATTGTGGTTCAATTCCTAGTCAGGGCACATGCCTGGGTTGCAGTCCAGTTCCCAGCAGAGGATGCACGAGAGGCAACCATACATTGATATTTCTCTCCCTCTCTCTTTCCCTTCCCCTCTAAAGAAAAAATAAAATAAAAAATCTTTTAAAAAAATAAATAAAATAAAATAAAAATTCACATAAATGTGAGCTACATTTAATAAAGAGGAATAAAAACAAGTGAGGTCATTCTTTTCCTCCCTGTTTATTTCAGTTCAGGGTTATGAGCACCAGAGTTTCTTCCCCAGTAGCTCAGGACAAAAGGCTGGAACCAGTCCTGGACAGTCTGCCTTTCCATCACAGGGCACACTTGCACCCAGTCAACCAGACTGGGACAGTTTAGCAACATCAGTTAACCTAATGTGCACAACTTTGGGATGTAGGAGGGAACCAGAGAACCCAGGGAAAGCCCAGAGAGACCTAGGGAGAGCCTGCATACTCCACACAGGCAGTGACCCCAGCTGGGAATCAATTTTTCTCTCCTCATCGATGTTATAACAAGTGACACTGAACAAAATGACATATTCAAAGACCTGCTGTATGCATATGATGTTATTTTCAGCCGTTATAAGTACATGTATAACTTATACATGAACTTCTGGAAAAATATAATTTGCAAACTTTCTGTAATTTATATTATATCTCTAATCAGAATTGCTTTAAGAAAAGTAGAATCTTAGCTTCTGAGGTCATGTTGTTTTTTTCCCGCCTAGATTTTAAAAATATCTGGTAACAATGCAGATGAAAGCAAATGTAAAAGTTTGGCAGATGTGTGTGTCTTGAGATGAAAAGAGAAATGGAAGGATAGAAATCTGACATGAAAAATCCTTTTAAAGTTTTCAAAAGCCCAATTCCACAACACACATGAGAAAACAAAATATCACCCAGAAAATTAATTCACAGTTGACTTAAAAGAAGAAGGCATTTTCAGGTCTTCTAAGCAGAAAAAAAATAATGACAACCATGTTGAAAATAATATTTATAATTTCTGTTCCTTTATCCATATTTATATGGACACCAAAAATTATTTTATATAATCTCTAAGTTTGCATTATATACATTGTGATCATTATTTTATTTTCACTTCAGTAGTTAAAACTTCAAGGGGCATATGTTACCTCAAACTAATAACGAATATTCAAATACAATGTACAAGATAATGAAATTATACTATAGAAATCTTAACACTTTTGAAAATATAAAGTATTAGTTTTCTCTTTAAAGATCATGCTGTTGTATGATATGAATAATATGATGCCCCAAATGTTTTCTATAGTAGAAAACATTCTTGAAAAATAACTGTATATATTAAATACATGTAATATACCTTAAATATAGGTACATATATATCTGCATTTTATATTTGTGAAAATATTTCTATGAGAGGGGTAAGGGATCCATTGATCACAACATATTTTCTGGCATCGTAATGCCCAGAGCAGTGTGATTAACCAAACAGGACCTGGTACAAAGGTCAAAATAATGAATTTTCACAAACACTTTGGACATTCTCCACAATTCTGGGAAATAAAAATATGTATAAAACCTGGGTTATCATAAAGATGAATGCATTCTTTTAGTGCCATTTTGAACTCCTGCTTTCATGAGTAGTAGTTTACCTAAGAGAATTTTTCAACTATATGCATTTATTGCCTGATTCAAATCAAAAGGTCAAATAAACCAAAGAGGTGGAATAGATTTAAATGCTCCCTGAGGATCAATTAATGCCTACAAATGATTATTAAGCAGTCACTTAATTGCTATTTAATTAACTACATCCATATTTTTCAACATTAGTAGATTTTGAGCAGGTTATATTTCTTTGCTTTCAAGAAGAAATAGGAGCCCTTGATACTATACAAGATCTGTCCAGAAAAAGTCCAGCCATTGTTAATCTAAAGAGAATGGTTTGCTCACCATTGATGTACTCTGGCAGCCAAGGAGAATGGACTGGAATGTCCATGTGTCAACAATGATGACTTCACTGTACTAATCAGTGGGAGTGGTAGATGCTGTTTAGTGAGCATGTGTACTGTGTGGCTGTCACATTCAAAATGACTGAGCAAGTAGAGCAATGAATCTACATCAAATTTTGCATTAAGCTTGAACATTCCTCCAAGGAAACTATTTGGATGATTCAGAAGGCCGCAGCCATGGATACCTAGTGACTGGTAGCTTCATTAGGGCAATGTGCCTGCTCAAGCATCAAGTCTCATACAGAGTTTTTTGGTGAAACATCAAATCCCCCAGGTGACTCAGCCACCCTACAGCCCAGATTTGGCACTCTGAGTCTTCTGGCTTTTCCCAAAACCACAATCACCTTTGAAGGGAAAGAGATTTCAGACCATTGATGACATTTAGGAAAATACGACGGGGCAGCAGATGGCGACTGGGCAAACTGTGTGAGGTCCCAAGGTGCCTATTTGGACCAGAGCTGAAGTGCTGTTGCCCTGTGTACAATGTTTCTTAATCTTGCATCTTCTTCAATAAGTGTCTCTATTTTTCATATTACATGGTTGGGTACCTTCTGGACTGACCTGTACACCAGGTCATTATTTAACATTAGTGCTATGTAATATTATGTTTCCTTCTTATTTGGAAAGGAAATGCCATTCCAAAATGATCTTAATTTAATCTCCATATCCACAACATTGTGCACTCAATTTCAATGACATCCACCCATTTTAAATGATATTTTCTAGTGATGTGCATAGATATGTTTCATTAAAGTAAAACAAAGACAAACAAAAATGAGAACAATACAGGAACATCATAAGGCATGGACTTTTAAACTGGATCATAACTACCCATTCAAATGCTTTATTCAATATTATTATACAGAAGCAACTTAGCAGCCTATCTCCATCTATGATGTGTCCCCACTTTCCTTGTTAGTTCAGTTTGTTTATTAGATTCCATATGTGAGTGAAATCATACAGTATGTGTCTTTGTCTGTCTGCCTTTTTTGACTTAACATGATGCTCTCCAGGTCCAGTCATACTGTTGCAAAGGGTAAACTCTTCTTTTTTACAGCTGAGTAGTAGTCCATTGTGTAAATGGCCCATAGTTGTTTTATCCACTCATCTATTGATGGACACTTGGGCTGCTTAATTATACATAATTTGATGAGTTAGATAAATAGTATTTGAATGTCTTTCCCAAGTTGGTCCGAAGGTTGTGGGTTATTGTTAAGCTGAATATCTTTCCCAGCAAGAGTATTGTATGCATAATTAAAAATATAGAAAAGAAACAATTTTAAATAATAAGTTGAAACAGTGTTTTAAGCAAGCTACATAATTCAATAAGAGTAACAAATAGGCATTAGCTTTCATCTCTTAAGTATACCTTAATATGTTTAATTCATATTCCTTTACTAAAACTCAATATTACATCTCTTTTGTGACATATAAATTACTGACCTTTAAACTCACACAGAATCTTTTAAGCTGTATAATAGTAATAGTATTACAGGATAAAGGGAGAAGACAAAATGGAATTTCAGGATAACACCAAAAACAAATTTTGCATTACCATTTTGAATGTTTACTGATTTATATTAATGATGACAATGTAGATATAGCATATTTGTATTATTTATTATATATTATTTTCATTAAAATCTAAATTATATCATGTTAGAAGATCCACAAAGCTTCAATTACTGTAGGAATCATTTAATTTTTTGTACCTCAAATTTCTACATAACATACGATAGAAACTTTTCTCAGTCCTGTTCATGTTGTATAATTTCATACACTGTTTCCTTCCCTGGAGGAAATACCTACCTGATTCAGTTCTTGGATAAAAATGACCCGTCACTATTGTTTGCTTTAAAGGGCTTTTTGCCTTTTTTTTTTTAACATTGAATACTGAGAGAAAAAATTAAGGCACAGGGGATTGCAGCCCAGCTGCCATGGCATAAACCAATATTTAAAGCTCACATAGTGACTTTTCTTCTCCAGAAATTAGGGCTTTTGTGTGCCTAATTTCTTGTTTTATTAAAATATCAAACTTTGTCTAGGCAGGACTTTAAATTTAGCCTTGGTTTCTATTCAAGTTTACTGTTCAACAATGTGGTACCACAACAGTAATATAACTGCTCTTGAATGTTTGAGTCCTGTGCTCTTTTGGGTTTGCTGAAACTGTGAATTTGGGGAATGGACAACCATTATACTCTGGGCTCAGGGAACCCGCTAATGCTCTGACCTCCTGTTGACTTCAGCAAAGGGGACTGGGCTCTGTTTTAAAGGCTCATTAAAGGAAAAAGATGAAAAATCTCCAAGCAGTCATAACTAGAATGACATCATAATAATCATCCTTCTAAATATAGATATAAGAGCGAACACATCCTCCCATCTTCCCACAGATGTCTGTAGGAAAGGAGCCCCTGGTCACAGGTACAGAAGTGCTCCCTTAACCACAGTTTCTGCTTCTGCGGTTTCAGTTGCCTGTGCTCAGTCCTGGGCCAAAAAATATTAAATAGAAAATTCCAGAAATAAACAATTCATAAGTTTTATATTATGCATCATTCTGGATAGCATAACAGAATGTCACCCTGCCCCACTCAGTCTAGCCCAGCATTTATTTGATCTATCCTTTTGTCCAGCTTATCCTTTTGTCCATACTCTGCATGCTATCTGCATTTAGGTAACTTAGAAGTCCTCTTGGTTAACAGATCAACTGTCCCAGATATGGCAGTACTTGTATTCAAGTAACCCTTATTTTACTTAATAATGAACCACAACACTAGATTTGTAATGCTGGCAATTTGGATATGCCCAAGAGAAATCGCAAACTGCCTCCTTTAAGTGACAGGTATGTATGCATGTAAGGGGGGGGTGGATATAGTATACATAGGATTCTGGTTTTGGGCATCAACTGGGGAAGTCTTAGAAAGTATTTTCCCCAGAGAAGAAAGGCTGCTATATTCATGTATTGCCTAAATTCTTCCACTCATTTTATGTCATGATTTATGTACTAGAAGATTATTCCTTAAAATTCTCTTTCATCATTTTATTCCACTTCTCAGCTTACCATGAGAAGATTTCGCATTTTAAAGCTACACACTAAAGGCACCGATTTTGCCATCCTCATTCCCTGCGCTCAGATGCCCATCTTCAAATTTCTCCTGTGCGCCTCTGTCCCCCAGGGTGAAGTACTGCCTGAGTGCATTAACGACAGAATCATAGTGCAAGTGTCCAAAGGGTGGCATCATCATCCTGTGACGCCAGCATCCCTGTTTCTTCTGTGTCTCACTACAGAGAAACTAAGGTTAACGTGAAAGGATGCAGTTTATTAAATAATTCAAACCATTAACCAGCAACCTGAAAACGGACGGCAGCTTATTAAGTTTACGCTGTCATGATTCATATTTGGTGTTTACTGATGCTAAAGCATAATGCCTGTTTGCTTTACTTTTATTGTCACACAGTAATGTAGCGAGGAAGAAAGATAAGAAAGGGTGACAAGATCCACGCAAAGGGACAATAAGAGCAGCAGCTTCACTTGCATAAAGAAGATTGAAGCCTTTCCTCCCTCTCTCCATCTCTCGGTATAGGCCCCAGTGCACATCTGCGTCACTTACGGGGGAGGAGGAGGCGCCGAGGCAGAGAGAAAATTGTACTGTGAGGACCTTGACAGCTTTTCCTTCTGCTTCCCTGTATTTTCTGGAATATTTATTTTTCTCTTTTACAAACTGACAATATAAAATCACCCTTCTCCAACCCCGCAGAAGGCATTTGACTTTCTCAGAAATACCCGGCAAGCTCTCAGAGCATTCTCGGAGGGGCCAGGGACAGGGACGCAGGTGCACGGAAAAGGCTGGGGCGGGGGGGAGCGCTTCTTCGCGACTTGGGGCTCTTTCTCTCTCTCTCTCTCTCTTTGCGCTCTCCAGGCACTGAACTCAGCTGCAAGGAGAGGAGAGCCCACACCTTCCCGACTGAGGCTGTGCCACGGGCGCATCCCAGGGAGGTGTATCCATCTACTGCAGCCTCCCGAGCCTCGGAGCGGGCAGATCCTCCCTGGTGCATCTTCAGCACCTGTGTCGTCCCTCCCTCCGTAATCACGGGACACCTGCACAGGGATCGAGGATTATCAACCTTTGGCGTCCCGCTTCTTTGCTCCCAGCCCGTGGGATCCCCACGCTCAAGTCCTGCGACCTGTCCACAGCTGAGCCGCGCAGCTCTGCCGTCTGTGCCCCGGTTGTCACTTGGCTGAGCGCTCATCCCCCCTCTCCCCCGTCTGCTCCTGGGGTACAGAGAGTGCATCCAACCTCCTTCTCCAACCCCAGGTTCCGCTGGTCTCCCCCACCCACTGGACCGGCTACTCCCGCCCCAGCTGCGCTCCCTTTGCCTTCCTGGCGCCAAGCATGTCGGGCTCTGGGCGAAAGGACTTCGATGTGAAGCACATCCTACGACTCCGCTGGAAACTCTTCAGCCACCCATCGCCGTCCCCCAGCAGCCCCGCGGGGGGCAGCTGCCTGCAACAGGACGGCAACAGCAGTTTCGAGCACTGGGGACCTAGCCAGAGCCGCCTGCTCAAAAACCAAGAGAAAGGCAGCGTGAGCACATTCTGGAAGAAGCCTTCCTCTTCTTCCTCCTCTTCATCTTCCTCGCCATCCTCTTTGTCCTCTTCTTTCAACCCACTGAATGGCACCCTGCTGCCAGTGGCCACCAGGCTGCAGCAAGGGGCGCCCGGGCAGGGCACCCAACAGCCGACCAGGACTCTCTTCTACGTTGAGTCCCTAGAGGAGGAGGAAGTGCCTGGCCTGGACTTTCCTGGACCACACGAAAAAGGGCTGGTCCTGGAAGAGCTCAAAGTGGAGCCGACCAGCTCGAGCCAGGCAACAGGTGAAGGATGTGGACACAGGTACAGTAAGTCCCCACGGAGCATCCAAGCATCTCCCACTTTTCACTCATTCCCCCGACCCCCGTATGCTCTGGTAGTTAGTACATCTGAAAGGTTGCAGATTGACCGTTTTGGTTAAGAGATGCCAGCCTGGTTTTTATTAACCAAGCTGCAATCTCGTTAAAAGTTTGTTTATTAATGTCTTTTGACTCAAACCTATTGCTTTTCTTTTTGCAAGATTTTAGACTTCTAATCACAAATTGAACATACATTCATTTTGGTAACTCTCTGGGTGGAGTGGTTCTCATATTTCTGAGAAGAGTAGTATTCTGTCATTACCTATGATTAAATCGCATCAGTCTTACAGTATCTGATGTGAGGGGAAACTTGCTGTAAACACCACTGAAACACTCTCACATACTGGCCTAGAAACTGACTTAGCATACTGTCTGGGGTCCCTGTGGCTTGAATCTATATTCCGGGAGGAACGAGGTGGCCAAAAGGAGGCTATCGGACAGCAGCATTTTCTTCTCTCTCTTGTTTTCTCCATGAAATACAACGTCATTTTCTCTATCCCAACTTCCCTTTTTATCCTCCTTTACTGTTGCCTTGTACAAATTCTTAGAATTAAACTGTTGCTGAGCCCCTTGACACTCAACTTTCCTGATTTGCCGGATCAGTATAAGATAGTGTATAGTTAGTAAGCAGGTAGATGTTATTTCTTGTTTATTTCTAATGTTACACCTCTTTGAGTAGAGTTCTTCTACTTTTAAGACTTACAGAAAACCTTCACATACATGAAACTCCTGAGCTTTACATCGTTGGAGAATTGACTCATTACTCTGCACTGGATTGTTACAAGTTTTGGCATGTAGTGAGGATATGAAAAGACCTGCTTTTGTTTCATATGCTATCAGACACATTACTGAAGAAAATACAGGAAAAACAGGAAATGGCAATGATTATGTTAATAAAACTTAATTACTGCTCAATAACAAATTAGAATCAACCAAGTTAACTTGGTTGATTGAATCAGCTTCTTGAGAAGTTAAATCACAAAAACAATACATAAAAATAATATGTACAGGTGTATTTTAATTATGTTGACATATGTGAGATTAAATATACAAAAGAACCCTTAAATTGCTTCAATCACCTGGATTAAGTGGATTTAAATTTGAATCTTAACAGCCTTGAACATAATCACATATTTGAAGGCATATTTGAAATATATTTGAAATATATTACATTTAATGTAATATAATATCTTATATTACATTAAAGAGATAAAGACAAAGCACTTTAATTTGTATTTTTCAAGTATATCAAATTGTTTTCTATTATAGAAGACCAAATGCAAATATATCTATTACTCAATTAAGATATTTTTCCAAACATGTTATAATTTTAGGTACCAACGATACTATGAAGTTTTTGATTTATGTATTCACTTGTTACCTATAGTTTTAGATCTATTTTTTTAAATAAAATATGTTGGGTTTTACTCCCTTTAGTTGAGGAAATATAAAACTTTATTTATTTAGTTTTGGGAAATCATTTATAAACATTTAGCAATTTACCTTATGTATTTAAAAGAAGTTTAAATATTAATTAATTACTATGTTATTCATATTGATGTTGTGACCAGTTCAGAAAAAAGTAGATTAAATTTTGTTTTGTAAAGTATGCAAATCAACTTAAAATACTTGACTTGAGAATATTAATGCTTGGTCAGGTTTTTAAAAATTACTTTAAAGAAATACATTTTATGTAAATGAGGCATATTTGGCAGCAGTAATTTTTGAAGACTTTCCTGGTTAGCTGGAGAATTTGAAAATATTAATGGAATACTGATACAAGATATAAAAAATAAAGCCAATAACCTTAACAGCTCGGTTAGGGAAAACACCCATCATATTTAATTTCTAGTCCTTCATTTTTTAAATATCCATCAGTGTTTCTATTTACAAAGAGTTGTAAGACAAAATATTCTGAAAATAAACCTTGTATTACTTTAAATCATATATACTGTAAGAATGAGGGTCTCCTATGAGATTTTGCATATGTAAAATATTGAAATCACATCTAATTTTATTTTAAAATTCATATTAATACTTAAATTCTTTAGATTAACTTAAATTTATTGATGTGCAAATCAGCACTGATGGTATTCTCAGGGATATATGCTCCCAAACCTTCATAGAACATTGGTTCTGTGATGATGATTGATTGAATTTATACTACTAGACTTAGTAATTAGTTATTATCAATACATATTGTATTAATGTGTGCTAAAAATAAAGTTCATTTCACAAAAGAGACATTTCCAAAATTAGATATTGAATGGATAATAATATACAAAATAATTTGTAATGTTGATTTACTTTTGTTTCTATCATCAATCATGTAGGAAATCCGCATAATGTTTATAATGATCAATGAGTCCATAAACTACATGAACTTTGTACTGTAACTTTGGTTACTTGGGTCATTATTATTTCATCATTCCATGATGTCACATTTGATATTTAGCAAATTGTTTTATCAATTCTGACTTCTATGCTAAAATTTATGTTCATATATAAAGCAAGAGTTCCCATCTTTTCTGTTCTCTTTCTTCATTTTCTGATCTCTTTATTCATCTGGTCTCTTACTAGTTAGGGACACTGTTTTAAACAAGTATATGCAACTCAGTTGGTTTACCTTTCTGTTCAATCAGCAGTTGGAAGATGCTCAGGGGAAAGCTGCCCATAATCTCAGAATTTTAAAAATGTCAAATTATCATGGAGTTGAAACATAAAGGTGGCAGAAAGATAGTGGTAAGCTAATTTACTGCTCAAACCCAGCCTTTATCATATTACACCATGCTAAATATACATTACATTGTGCTAAACATACATAAACAAATCTCAGTATTCTAATACCTTAACCATTATACCATTAAGATTTCTAACTTTTACAGTGATAAGCCCCTGGCCTATGCTCTTAATCATTTTTCTCTAATGTCTTAACTTAGTTGTTGGAAAGTGTATAATTTCAGAACAGTATGCATTTTGATGCGGTTAGTTTTATCCAGAATTCAAAATGTAGTACACTAAGAAACTGAAGAGAAATATTTATATTCTTGCAGTGTGTAGAGATATGAGTAGGAGAAAAAATGTCATGTTTAACTGCTTGCTTTTTTAGCTTTCTAAATTCTCACAGAGTGTAGTCATCTGATCTATGGTTTTAGTTAACATCCATAAACCGTATTTCTCGACTTGCAACTCAAAGCCTAGATTCCCCCTGACCTGTGGTCTCCCACATCCACCTCTCTACCTGATCTCTCTGCTGGATATCACAAAGACAATCTAAATACAACATGTAAAAAATTGAGCTCATAATCTCCCTCCTTTCTTGTTCAATGTCCTTCTTCTTCATCTCAGAGGATAGCCCTCCATGCATTAGTTTGTACAAAGTAGAAATACAAGGTTGTATTTGCTCAAATTCTCTTTTCCATCATCTTCATTATTGTATAGCCTTGTCCCTTTCACCTGAAAAATGTCCCTTCCTTATTTGTCCCACATCTTTCCATCTCCATTGTCTAACACCAGTTCCAAGAGACTGTCCTCTTTCAACTCAACTTCTGTAACTGCCATCTGGATCATTCTTCCTCATTAATTTTGCCACCTGTAATTCATTCTCCATCCTAGAGTTGATGAAAATTATGAAATGAAAATCTGAACTGTTTTGTCACATTCCTGCCTTTCCAACCTCTGATCCCCAAAACATTTCCACCAATCTCTGAGCTCAATCCATACTTTGACCCTCTAGGTGCTGAATGATTTGTCCCTTGTCTGCTATCTAGACCCTTCAATCTCCAACTTCCTATCATCCTCTGCCTTCCAGACTCCATGGCCTTCTCTATCATTTTTCTCTGCCATTGGGCCTCACAAACATGTTATTTCTCTCGTACAATGATTCTCCTTCCTTAACCTACCCTTTCCTGAGTATTTGTATTCACCAGTGAATGTCTGGAGTAAAATCTTTGTACCTTTCCCAGAGGAGCATTCATTGCTCCCCCAATCAAAAATTTTACTTTAAAAAATTTTAGGACACATTATCCTATTGTTTTATTTTCTTTGGGTAACTGCTTTCTATTTATTATTTATTTTTTACTGCTGTGTGTAATCATATGTTAATAACTGTGTTCCCTTTATTGTCTGTCACTAATTGCAGTTGCCTAGTAGTCAGGGTGTTTGTTTTGTTCATCACTACAAAATATGTAGTTATTCAATAAAAACTACTGAGTGCGTAAATATTTGCCATAATCAAAATGGGTGATGATGGTAGACCTTGTTATTTAGCAGGTAGCATGTTGAACATGTATTTATATTGTGAAATTTAATATTCAGGATAGCTCTATGATTCTGGTACAGTTATGTACCTCTTTGGCACAATGATTACATAAATGAAAAATCTTATATATAAACAGCTAATTAATTTGCCCAGAGTCTCAGACTTTTAAGTAATACAGCTGGACATTTTGTGTGTGCGTGCGTGCGTGCATGTGTGTGTGTGAGATTCAAATTTTATTTTTAAAAATTTTACTAAATTTATGGGGGACAACCATTAATAAAATTATATAGGTTTCAATTTTATACTCTATAATATGTTATTTGTATATTTCATTGTTTACCACCCATAGCTGTAAAATCTCTTCTATCACCCTTTTCACTTTCTTCTGCTGGACTTTTACTCTTTGCTCTCTGATTCCAGACACCATAGCTCAGACTACTTTGCCAACTCTTCTTTCTCTCTGCTTAAACAAACAAGCAGAACATAAGAAAAGAGGCTCTGACTAAGGTTATTATAAAAGTTCTTTTTATTCTCTTGGTGGAAGTCATGTTTGTGTTTGAATGTTTAGATAGAACTCTTAAAATGGTAGTATTGCCCCTCACCACCTGGCTTATACCATATGATCTCACCTTTAACTGGAACATAATCAACAAAAGAATAAAGCAAACAAAATATAACCAGAGACATTGAAATTAAGAACGATCTAACAATAGCCCGAGTGGAGGGGGAAGGGGATAGTGGGGAGAAGGGTTTTCAGGAACTACTATAAAGGTCACATGGACAAAACCATAGGGGAGGGTGGAAGCAAGGGAGGGAGGTGGGTTTGGCTGGGGTGGAGGAGGGTGGGGAGAAAATGCAGACAATTGTAATTGAATAACAATAAAGTAATTTAAAAAACAAGAAGAAAAAAATGATAGTATTGCACAATGCCTGGTGAGTCTCAAAGGAGAGTTCCTAGCACAAGTTAGAAAACACTCGTTCACTTCCTAAAGTATAATACAGTCAGAATAGTTTAATTTATAATAAAACAAAAGTATGAGGAAATAACTTAGACAAAGAAAACAATTTACTTTTGGAGCCAAAAAGAGAGCTTTATGACAAAAATCTGCTTCTGAAGGTCAGAACGATTGATGCAGAGAAATGTCACAGGAAGGCAGCATACAGCGTTCGAGCCTCACGGAAGTTGGTGGGACATGAACCTGGCATTTCAAATGAAAAGGAATCAGCCTTGCTTCAAAAGAAAAAAAAATTCAAAATGGTAAGGCACTATTTCTTCAGGAAGGTAGCTTTAAACTCTGCTTCTCTGGAGCATTAAAATGAACTAATGTTCACATTTCCCCTGCAACCCCAAGTTTGTACTGAAAAAAATATATCATGGAGTAATTTCACTCAATTTTACGTCTTCTTCGGTAATTTATCCTAGGCTAAGGCATTATGCAGCCTATAGTTATTTAAGCCAAAAGAAACCGAAAAAAATACGTTGTTTAGGGAAAGCTTTTTTTCTTTCCTATTTCCAGATGGATTTATCAATACTGAGTGGTATTCTGCAAAGAAGTGCTTAATTTCCAGGTGCCCTTCCCTCTGAACAAGTTTGCTTCAGGCAAACTGAGAAGATCATAAAGGAGAAAATGAGATCACTAGGTTGGATTTGCATGTTCCCAAAACTCCAGAGCTGGCTGAAAGAAAGATGTGGATATAAGGAAGGTGTTGTAAATACAACTGTTAATTATAACAAACATAAAACATAAAAGAACCATACTAACTGAAACACTGCATTCTGATTTTCATTGATAAATCTCTAATGAATATTTTGTAAACTATATTAGTAACCTCTTTAAGAAACTATTTTAAATAATTTAAAAATAATATGTAAGTCCTCTCAATCCAATAAACTTTTGGTTAATATAATAGAATATTGATCAGTATTTGTTTCTATTGGTTTGTTTTTTCCAAGCCTCAAAGATAATTTTGTGTATACGAGGAAGGTGTGCTTCTAACAACTATATGTTGAATCCAATGTTATTGTTTTTTAACAATAGCCCACATAGAATTTGTAGAAAACTGAGATCTGCAGTGTATTTTAGAGTTAAATCAAGTTTCTCAATATGAAAATATGCATCATTTTAAGTGTAGTCTTAAAGTAATGAGATTCTATTGATATTTTTTTTACCATCCAAAATAACTCTAGACACTTTTGTGATAGTTCTCTTAAGAAATGCTGTTGAATTTATAGATTAGTTTAGGCCAGGTAATAATTAATTTACCTTTCTTCATTTAAAATATTGTTATGGAAAACTTTAAAGAAACAAGTGCTGTCGAGAATGCAGAGAAAAGGGAACCCTACCTAGTGCACTGTTGGTGGAAAGGCAGACTGGTACAGACACTGTGGAAAACATTATGGGATTTCCTCAAAAAAACAAAAAATGGAACTGCCTTTTGATCCAGTGATTCCACTACTGGGATTATATCCTAAGCATATGGAAACATCTATTCAAAATAATTTATGCACTTCAGTGTCCATAGCAGCATTATTTACAATAACCAAGTGCTGGAAATAACCTAAGCACCCATCAGTAAATCAGTGGATCAAAAATCTGTGGTAGGTGTGGTACAATAAAATACTATAGATTAGAAAAAAAGCAGGAACTCTTACCCTTCACTACAGCATTGATAGACCCGGAGAGTATTATGCTAAGTGAAGTAAGCCAGGTAGTGAAAGACAAATACCATATGATTTCACCCATAAGAGGAATCTAATGAACAAACAGACAGAACACTATAAGCTAACAAAGAGAACCACAGGGGTGAAAACAGGGAACAGACTGAAAGTGACCAGGGGAGAGATGGATAATT